>JAPDSC010075800.1:13023-32539 GCA_026290005.1 Latrodectus geometricus | reverse complement strand
ATGGCAATGTAACTCAATTATATCTGTTACAAATTCCATGACATATAGAAAATGTTAATCGAAAGATTTTGACAAACTAATTTGCGAATCATGTCTGGGTACTCTCAGGTATATTATAGATTAATGAATGAAGTACGTGCTTAAGAGAAGGTATGAAAATTAAATGAATCCATATAATTAATAATTTTCGATACATATTACGAGAGGCATGGCAGTTTAATCTACCTACAAGAAATGGCTTACTCTGCATGGATTGTTATTTTCACGTAATCATTAAGCGATCAGTGATTGCTTCTAATTTTAATTTTGGCTACTAACATTCATTATCAATATATGTAACCTTCTTGGCCTACTTTGACATATTAAGTAGACCAAGTTGCAGAACTTATAAAGAAAAAATATCTAGTATTTTTCCCAGAAAATAGTACAACCTTTTAAGAAATATTGATGGCATGTAAATAATTTTTAGAAGTGCACATCTCCATACAAGATATCCATCAATAAACAACTTCTATCAATGTTTAAGATTCATAATAATGGTATTTAGTCGTCAGCTTATAATTTCCACAAATAATTTCTAATATTATTTTTACTTCATTGAATGTAATGAAGTCGTTATTTCTTTAATCTACTGTTTGTATTACAGTTTTTAGAAAATAAAATGGTTTCTCTACAAGTAATTATTGTGAATTTTAAATTATTCAACCCTCAATTATTGAACAAATTTGGTCCATCGTTTTATAATCTTTCAAAAAATCTCCGTATTTCAACTTTCATCGTGTATGTCAAATCTTCCTAATTTCCTCCACTATAAAAGTAATTTCTCATTAGTCGTAACAAAATAAAAACGCATTCTGAATTGTTTTCCAATTTGCTTCGTTTCCGTTTTGATAGTGAAAAAATAAATGGATAAATTGAAGCTTTCCTTAATAAACTTTTTATTTTTTTAATAATTTTATTTAAAGATTAGTTTTTTGCCTACAGAAATTGCTATTACCTTTTTTGGAAAATTAACTTTCTGTCTTGACAATCTTTTTTTTTCATACACCTTTGATCCAGCGAATATATAAGAAATATAAGACAAGGAAGTTTTATTGAATATCTTATACAATTACTAAAAAATACGTATACTACTGTTAATTGCATATTATTTTATGTGTGGCACTTTTATCAAACATTAATAAAATATTCGAATTGGAGATCAATTGCTGGGATAAAGGCAGATTGGGAAAAGCTTCTGAGGAAAGCCAAGGCCCCACAAAGGGCTGTCGTGAAAATGCTGATGATGAATAAAATATTCACAAACAATAAAAAATATTATATATAATATTTTTATATTTCGACTATTATTTTAGACACAAGTTGAATAATAAATATACATTATTAAATAATTTTCATCATCACATATCAACTTAACCTATAATGTCATAAACATCAGGTTATAATACATGTTATAATACATAGACAGACATATCTATAATAATTTCTATTTTTCGAAAAAGCATATTTTCTGAAACTTTTTAAGAAAGTTATTTTGCATAACTTATTTTTTCTTAAGCAAATAATTATTACTTTCTTAATATTCATAGTTTAACGGTTATTTTGTGCTTTATTTGCTAAAGCTGTTTACATAAGTATGAATAAATTACTTTATATTTTTAATTTGTTGTTTTTTTATTTTATTTAATTATTTTTACTCATTACTTGATGATATCCATATCGACAGAATAAAGAAATTTATTCATGTAATAGTTTAATTTCTTTTAAACAAAAACATTTATCAAAAAATAATTACGTTTCCTTTAAATCCTAATAATTTTGCAATGTTTTAAAAGACTAAATGTCTTACTTTTCAATTTAATACTTATATATAATTCATAGATACAAGAATAGAATCCCGCATTGATGTATTGAAAATAATCTACGTCAGAAAACCACGAGAATAAATTACATTTAATTTTTAATTTAGGATAACCGGTCACACACAAAATTAATTTAAAAACATCAAAATTTTAAATCCCTCTAATATTCTAATCAATAAAATTCAAATTTTGTATGCTTACCTATAATATTATTTTTAAAAAGTATCTATAAAATTATATCTATTTACTTCATAATATTATAAATTACCGTAAAAAATTGATTATTATAATTCGGAATATAATAAATATGTATTAATTAGATTAATTCAAAATTTGGAATTTATAAATAATTTATTAACATGCTTTCGTATATAATACAATGTTGAATCAATAATAGGTGAAGGCTTCAAGAATAGCGTTTCATTTGTTATACCATGTTTAGCAGTAATTTCAAGAGTACAGTGTATATAAGTATTCCCTCGCACAATGTACTTGTCAGTATAACAACTGACGAATGATTAATTAATGTTCTATTGTAAATCTAATACTGAAGTTAATATATTCACTCGCGAACAACTAATCAGGGTGGGTGTTAAAGGAGCATTCAAAATAAATTGATGAACTTGTATAAGGAAAAGACAGCATAATTAATTGCATCTAAAGATAAATTGGTTGCCAGAAACATTTCATTTAAATCATTTAATTGATACTAAAACAATGCATCTATATAACTACGTCAATTAATGTTCAATAAAAGTTTACAATTTAGATATAGAAATCTTCTTACAATGAGCATTTCTTCTTTAATTCATATTAAAGCTTGATAGTTAATTGTATTTGTTTGGTTTAATCCTTCAATAATTAAATTAAGTATTCTAAGCGACTGATAATTTGTTACATTGAACTTTATTTTGTCTTAAGATAATAGATGCCAGATTCAAAATCCAAAGTTCATTTTAATTATTAATCCCTATAATCCAAAATATCTCATTCAATTATCAAATTGAAGCTTTTACTCAATTCGAATATAATTCTTATAGAGATATATAATTAGATACATTTGTTGTTCTTATTTTCCAATATCCAGCTATTTGAATTTTTCATCATTAAGCACTAAAAGAGGCAGAACTATGAGGGCACCTTTTATATTATGGAGCACCCAGTGGTCGTTCCATCGAAAGTAGTTGGGTCTTAGTAATTTAGAAACAAGAACCAAACAAAAGACTTGACCTGCCACGCCAAAAATATAAAATTTTCCCATGGAGGGCAATGCGATCATGATAATTTTTATGAGCTCCAGCCGTCATTAGTGAACAGGGTGGCTCATCGGTTAAGTCATGGCTCTAATTCACTACCTTATGATAGTGAAACCAAAGTCCTAATCAACCAGGCAACTATAGTTATATTTGTAGAAATACGTATCCCATGGATAGAATCAAGAAATTGTACTTCTTGAAATGAAAATATGTATATGATATTATGTGTATGTTGAAATATGTATATGATATTATGCATTTATAAACAATTAACCATTTCCTTCAGAGAAACAACCAATCGAAATTGCGATAAGAATAACATGTCAGTTAAAGCGAAACTTCTAAAATCTTAAAATTGATGAGTGTGTGTTAAACTACATAAAATCTTAAAATTCATGACTAATTGACTCATCATTAAATATAAGCCAATTTATATTTTATGCAAGATTATCAATTTTCACATCAGATACCACTAAGCTTTTAAATGTGCAAATGAAAACTACTTTAGTAATCTCTAACTTCATCGTTTAAAAGAAAGTCCATAGAATTCATTATAATTGGAAGAACATAGTAAAGAAGATATCTCTCAGAAAAGTTAAAAAGCACTGTTTGGAAGAAGCTATAAGTGGATAGTTGTTCGTGAATTATAATTCAGTAAAATTGCCACTTGAATTTCTGAAAAGGTTTTCTAGATTTTATAATAGGAGTAACAACAAAAAGATTATTTTGTAAGTATTTATGTTAAATCATCTACTTTTCTCAAGAATTATTCGTAAATTTGAAGTAATTCCAAACAACTCTAATTACATTTAAAGTTATTCATGAACTGAAATTGATATTTTCTAAATAAAATTGTATCCAATAAACTTGACAATGTTTAAAGTATATATTACAAGTATCTATACAAAAAATGAAACTCGGTACTAATTTAAATAATGCAACAAAATTATATTGATTTTAGCGATGTGCATTTGAAAAGAAACAATTGTTTCGTTTGCATAATAGAGAGGATAAATTTAATAGAATGATAAAGTTGAATTATTTCCCCACAATAATTTCAAACTTATAAAAAAACTAGTATGAATACAAAAATTATCATATTTGATAGATTAATCGACAATAATAATTCAATTGAGACTTACGTAAGGTTTATTATTTTCAAGTTAATTTTTCCACATTAAAAAGAACAGGCGATATAAAGAAAAAATACTTTCTTTCATTAAAAATATTAAAATAAGATAATTTTAACATTAAAAAGAACAGGCTATATATAAAAAAATTACTTTCTTTCATTAAAGATAAAATTAGAATACAATAATTTTAACTGAACACATTCAACATCAATTTTGTCTTTTTGGATATTTTTGGATGCACACTGATAAGAAATTCTTTTTGGCTAATGATTGTGAAAAATTACACACAATTGTTAAATATTTATTTAGAAGAACTTAGATTTATCAAAACTTCTAAAAAAATACCAATATTCTATAAATTACGAGTACAAAGTATATGAGATATACACAGTATTTGTCTCAATTAGTTTCAATTATTTTCTGTAAACATGGAGAGAAGTAAAATTAAAAATTTTAATCATTTCACAATATGTGTTATTAAGATTTCTCTTACAATAAGTAAACTAAATATGTAAGTTAAGAAAACTTTTATTTTAAACGGTATGATAAGTATTAGAGAGCATTTATAAAACATGATTTTTTTAATTATTCAAGAGTCTTTTAAAAAATAAAATGATTTAAGAATATTTTGATAAATAAAATGATTAAAATTTTATGAAAAATATTTTAAATCTTATTCGCCTAAGAAATTTTTTCTAAAACAGCCAAAAGATTTGCTTTTCGAGCTAGTAGGAAACCATTAATGTGATTTTAGAACTATTTAATTATTTTCTAAACTTTCATTTAATTTTGTTTTATAAGCATTTTAAAGTAACATAAATTTAAAAAAAAATTGTCATCACTAAATTTTTCAATTGTGAAACTTTAAAGTATTTACATAATGTCATCAATTTTTTAATTATTCCACAAACAGTTCAAATTTAAATTAAAATCTTGCTTTTATTTTGATATTAGTAACTATTTTCATCGATACATATTCTATTTATTTCCATCCTTATGTTAAACGTTTAAATTTTAGTTATTTTTAAAAACAAGAAATATTCAAGAAAAAATTGTAATATTTATTGAACTTAGTAATAGAGGGTTTAATTCTAGATTTAATTATTTTGCAGGAGTTTTGGTGGCAAAAGGAGATGTGGGCACTGGTACAATAGTTGGATCTGCAGTGTTCAACGTTCTTTTCGTAATAGGAATTTGTGGAATATTTTCAGGAAGGGTAAGATTGCGCATGCGCAGTTAAAATATACTACAAATATTTTAAAGGCTGTAAGATATCCGATATTTTTTCTTTTTCTTAAAGCATACACTAAAAATATTTATTTTATTTTAATTTTTAAAAAATATGTAACTATTAGGCTATTAAATTAATATAAACTTCCTACTAGATATAAAGACACAGTAGAATAAAACTAATATTTGAGTATAAAAATGAACTGTATAAATGTCACATTTCAGTTTTTAGTAGTTTTGGAGGCGGTTTTGTAACAAATTTATTGATAAAATTTTTCTTGTTTTATTACACAAACAATTTATAATGATAGTATTAATAACAATAGACAATGTAATAAAATTTCCTTTTTTATTACACAAGCTGTTTATAATGATATAAAACTGATAAAAATATTTTTCTTATCTCTCTCTTATTACACAAAAAATTTAAAAACTTTCTTTTCATACTTATTTTTAAAAAATTGTTATTTGTAAACTTTTCTTGAAACAATAACTGCGAAATATTATACTTTTTTACTTTTTATAACACCTTTTATAAAATTATTTATTTATTTAATAAAATATTATTATGTTTTTAATCAGGGATATCGAAGAATAATCATTCATGTAGACATAAAATCTGCTTTAAAAAAACTTTCAAATTATAATATTGAAAACTAAAAATAATATTTCAATCATTTATTTAAATTTTTATGTATATATTTGTTATGGAGGGGAATTGATAAATTGTATACAGGTCTTTATGAAAATTTTCAACTACCACTACTGTATGTATGTGCGTATACTATCTATTATTAATATAATTCCCATAATTTCATTAGCATTTACATTAAATTCTTTACGTAAATATGTATTTTTTTCTTATACGCAGAGTTAAAACCTTTTAAAAACATATTCTTTCTTTCATATCATTGCTACAAATTTTGGCAAAACTTTAATTAGCATTTGAAATTAATTACTCGTATGAAATTACAAGGTATTTCAAACGTTGAATGAATAACAATGCAGCTGTTCTCAAAAACAACAAATTAAATGTATTTATTACCGTTTTTTGTTTATAAGTTTATCTTATCAAGAAATCAAGCGACCAATAGCTTTATTGTAAAATTGAGAACCATTTACGATCCATTTGCTTCAATTCGTTATTTAACTAAAAGCCATACTTACAAAAAGCTTCTTTAGATAATCGAATATTGTAAAAATCACACAATGAAAAATTTTAGATTGAATAATCGGTGATCTAAATCATCACACTTTAATATCTGAAACATTTTAGCTGCCTTAATCATGTGCAGTCATAAAATAATCTTCCCATCAAAAGAGACTATGCTGATAGAAAGTTATCTATCTAGTTTTAAATTAATTGAGTCATAGTTTTTCTTTAAAATGAACGATATTATGCTACCATTTTCCATGAGATTTATCATGAGTGTTATTTTCTATCTAAAAAATAATGATTATCAATGAATTTGGGTTGGACATAAAACAAATATTTTTATTAAGGAAATTGGCTTCTTATTACTGGCATCACATTTCCTCACCAGTGACTGCAACTGACAGAAACTCTCTTCTTTCTACAAGTTATTATTAAGTCCTTATGAAGTATAATTATACAACCACAATAGCCAAATGATAATATATCCATTGTGGGCACATTTTTCATTATTGCTATTGTTTCTTAACATTCAATTGCATAACCCTAAAAGTCACATCGACAGATATTCCGTGTTACCATAAGACAATCAATTTTAATCATTTCATTCCCTTGTCTATATGTCTATATAAGCTATGATGTCATCATCATCTCATTTAGTGCTCCATATTAACTATCATTCTTCAATGATTTCAGTGCCTTTTAAGGCTCTTTATTTGTTTCTGTAACTCGTGATAAAGAATTTCATACACATTTGACTGTCAATTAAGTTCAATAGAATTTCTCTTTCAGTTGCTAAAAACCGGCTTTTGATTGTTACTCCTCCATAGTGACTTTGACACAATACTGCTGGGACACAAATGTTTGTATTATCATATCCAAACTGTGCTATGCTTTCACTTCCACTAAGTAAACCCAATTCTTCTAGTCTGCCACATAACTTCTTTGCATGATTTTAATGAACTGTATTCAAGTAGAGTACAGATCATTAAAAACAATGCACAAAGTAGAAATTTTCGAAAAACAAAAACTCAAAAACACATTTTATCATTAATTTCTGTATAGAACATGGAAAAAAGGACAAAAAATTAATTTTTGTTTAATACAATCTGAACAACAAATACAGGTACTACTTTCCTTTGATGAGATTAATCTGTCTGTTATCCAAATAATAGTTTTAACCAGAAAAAAATCTTTAATTTACTTCGAATGAAAAAAACTTATATCTTCTAAATCAAATATTGAAGTATCCATCCCTCCTGTGTTATATATATGTAAATGGTTAGCCAATTTTTCTTCCTTCTGCTAATTCATTTATTAATGTTATATTGAAATGCTAATGTTTCTTTTTTACTATAGTCAATAGAATACGTTCCTTCTGTTCAAAAATATGATAAATATGTATATCAAATCTTTTAACAACGTAAACGGCAACGAAGCTGCAGACATCTTGGCTAAAAGAGGTTGTTCTGAGTTGCCCAATAGGGACTACACACTAATTTACAAAGAACTTTTCACTTTAAAGAAAAAAAAAAGTGAGGCTAGTCTGGCTCACCCCTCCCGCCCATCCTTGGTTTAGCAGTAAGACACCGGGGGGTGCGTTGGATTTCGGGGGTGACAGACATGATCAAACGGCCATCTTGAGACTCAGAAGTGGGCATCAGAAATGCATGACGCTCGACTCTGGGCACAAAGTCTTTTCATTGTGAAATAAATGCAATCTGAGGCCGGCTTTCCCGATCCCATCCTGGATTGTATGGGGTTCACTCTGGCGGATGTTCGCACAAATCCACTACTGGTGCTTGACTTCGCTAGGGTTCACGGTGTCTTGGATTTGATCTAGCTGACGCTAGATCTCTGAGGGATTGGAAACAACAACAACAACGTAAACTTGTCTACAAAGTACTGTTAACGAATACGCTGTCCAATAATTATTAAATTAACTCGTGTTTCTATTACATGTTTATCATCATTGTATGTTTCAGGTAGTTGAATTGACATGGTGGCCATTATTTCGGGATTCTGCTTTTTATTCTGGAACTGTAATCATTCTAATTGTGGTTAGTATCATTTTTCCTTTTAAATAATTTAATAATTGCTTAAAATCTTCATTTTAATTTTATTTATTCGTTTTACTTTTCCACTATCGATATTTGTTATTTTTAATTCGGAAGAACTGTTTTCCTACTCTAAAGAAATTGAAATCCAACTTGGTAAATTTCACACTCAATTTTAAATACAATATATTAGGTTGGGGAAAAAGAAATCCATTATTTTTACGTGAAATTTATGTAACTTCTTTTGGATTCTCTTTGTAAAAAGGTTTAAAACAGCTTTCATGTAAATTTTAGGTCTTGCGCGTTACGACTGCTGACATGCGGTTAACTTCGATCATTTTTGATATTTTATAGACATTTTCGACGATGCTGTATCCACATGCGAGGTGCATCTCGAACATCAAAAATACCCGAACGGAATTCGCGAAACAAAAATTGCACGTAACTGGTTGTTACAGTCTTATATAGAACGATAAACACCTTTCACAATTTTAGCCACCTGGCTATCTTTAACGCCGTTACAAGAGAAAAACGAAAATGTATCGAATTTTCTGTTTGTTGTCTTCCATTTTTAAAACCTTGTACTCGTAACTGAATTAATCAAACAAAAAACTGCAAGAGGATATTTTAGTATCAAATGTCACCTTTCCAACGAGCATAAATCTGAAATTGTTTGATAGATACCTCACGAGATATCGATCACTACAGACGTCTACCGAAAAAATAATGGATTATTTTTTCCCCAACCTAATATATTAAAAACAGATTATAAGTTTAATAGAGGAATTGATAATTGTTTTTTTCTAATAAAGTATATTATTGATAAAGGGTAAATAAAAATTCAATTTTTCAAATTCCTAAAGATTAATATATGCTTATTGGTACACTTTATTTTGCATACAGAAATTTTATACTCAGAAATCTTAAGCAAATAGATATATAAAGCGATACTTTTTAAATATAAATATTTTCAACTATGTACTATATATCTTATTTTTCATTTTAGATAATTTTTGATAGCGAAGTCACCTGGTATGAATCAGTTATCATGATGATCATTTATGGACTGTACATTTTACTGATGAAGTACGTATCGTTTTTTTTTTTTTAAATCTTGTCTTTATTGAATACCGTAAATGTATTATTTACATTTGAAGCAATAATGGAAATACTTTTCCTAGTTTACGTAGTAGAATGATTGTTATATATTTATGAATTTTAATTTTTGATTAATGTTAGAAAAGATAGTATTTATAATATGAACTAGAAAAAGCATTTATAATTATTAATTTCAAATATTTATATTGTATTCAAATATTTCAATATAATAATATTCTTAAAAATGTCTGTACATATACTTACGTGTTCCAACTGAAATTTTATTATAAAAAACAGTATTATCTAAACACTATGTAGAAAATTATTTATTCATTTACTTTATTGTCCACTTTTTTTCAGATTTAACAATGACGTTCACTTTTGGTTTTCAAGAAGATTAGGAATTGAAGACGATACAACTCAGAACGTAGGAATTTTGGCACAAGGAGATAAAAAGAATTACAGCTCTTATGGTAAGTAATTTTGAAACAGGACTCATAAAACAAAACAGACTATTGAAATGACACAAAATCCTCAGTATCAACTATTGAATCAGTACCAACTATATTAAAAAAAGGATTGAAGTAACGAATGAGATTTTTCATTCAGTTCTTAATGCAGATAATTTAAACAGAACTATCAGTTGAATTTCAAATTTTCAAAGTGATAGCATTATTGTGTTATAAAACTCTTGTGTGACACCCATGGTATTTATTTGCATGAAAAGTACTGTTTAATACAATTATGTAATAAATATTATGATTTAAGCCGAATTATTTCATTGACAGTACCCTTCAATAACGAGATTGATGAATGTGCTTCAATGCCAGTGACAGCTCATTTCAGCGTCAGAACATTACCAGCTGATGAAAGTATTCGCAACTCCCCAAGATTGTAAGTTTCTTTTTAGGTTTCTTCTAGAAACTTTTGTGTTTCTGTTCTCTTTTAAAAAACATTCCAGGGATATATTTGATTAACATTAACCCAAGTTCCTAAAATAAAAACGAAAGAGTTCAGATTAAATAGTTCCTGTTAGTTTTAATTTGTACATTTTATTTTCACTAGAGTTATATAATGAGTTATTACCCAAAATTCTGGAATGAAATCTGTATAAAAACATCCAAAAATAATTTTATACACAGTTGGTTTGCATAAAAAATTAACCATTATCTGTGGCTTCCACCACTAGATGTGTGGGAAAGGAATAATCAATTTACTGTATCATGTTTGCAAAAGTTTGTAGCTTGAAAATTCTTAGACTTTTAAGTATACCAAATTAGAATGAATGATTGATAAGATTTTAAAATATTTTAATTTTCAAAACTGTAATTTAATTGTTAAATCATAAAAATGCAGCCGGATATGAAATATTTTTGATTTGTATAATTTGAGTCACAGTTTTAATAATATTTGCGGTATGAATAGTTCGATCAAAGTTTCTTTCATAAAATTTACAATTTTACATCAGTGACGTTTTTTTATGCCTCAATAATATATTCTTGTTCGTCAAATACAGGAAATGATTATTTTTAAGCAATATCTGCTGTCAAGTAAAAGTATCATGCGTGGTGAAATATCCCAAGACTTTAATATTGCCATACAAATAAAGATAAATCTTCACTGATCCCACGTTTTAATTCAGTGTTGAGAAAACTCACAAATCACTTAATAGGCATTATTCGATAGGTAATGATTCAAGACTGTGTATAATATTTATCTTATACATATGTTGTTGCAAAAATGACAAAATTTGAAACAAAGCTCAATAATTACTTGATAAAACTCTTCTTTCAGAATGTGTCTGAAATTAAAAAATTATGAATAATTCATTAAAAGAAACTGAATATGCAAAATTGCAAATATAATTTGAAAACACCATCATATTATTTAAATCTTAACGTTAATAAAGTTAACCTGTTTCTCTTTTAATAAAAGTCTACCTGATCATTAAACTTTTTATGATGCTCTAAACTTTAATATACCCCAAAAAACCATTTCTTGTACACAATACCTGTCAATATCTCCCTAGAGTGATTAATTTAGTTTGAATTCGGCTGAATATTTCTGAAACATACTCGTTCAAGGCATCATAGTGAGAATTAAATTTAAATAAAAGTAAATTTAAGTTTTTTGAGGAATGGAGTACTACCTGAAATCTTATCAATAATCTAATCCCATTCATGCAAATTAGTAGTGTGGTATTCTTAACAGATTAAGAAGACCTCATGACCTATTAAACATCCTCCTCATCTCAGAGCAGTATGTTTTCAACTTAATCAAATTGTTGCGCCAAAAATCTTTTTGTGTTCTGTATAGCATACCAAAAAATTCTTTATATACTCTTGGGTTTTTTTCTCTTGCTCATTATTACTCTTATTTCCTCAATTTTTTTCCCATGCATGTCAGTCAGAGAATAGAGCTCAACTTTTTGCTTGCTTTCTTAATTTTTTGTGTAATGCATGTCTTAAATGAGTTTATACTTAAACATATTTATTTTGAAGCATTCAAAATACTTTAATTTATAGAACTTTACGTGTCATATTTATAAAAACAATATAATATTGAGTCACTTATAGAGTGATTTAACAATTAACAATGAATTACTTTACTTAGTTTACATCATTTACAATTCCTTGATTAATTCAATTAAGAACTGTTTTATTTGTTAAATTAGTTGGAAGAACTATATGCTTTTTGTCGCTGCATTATTTTAATTTTTTTAAAACTTCATTTCAAAAAGTGATCCTTTATTTCCTATTTTCAAAATAATGTTTTCACTTTTATACTTAGCTTCTCTATCGTCACATGTCTAAATCAAAAAATATCGATTACAATGATCGATTCAATTTTGCTTCTTTCTTTTATGCAAAGCTAACATAGAAAAAGACAAATTTGAGATATATTTTAACATTTTTCTGCAATAATGCATTAGCCAAATATAATACATTAAGTACTATAAAGCCATAGTTTCGTAATTATGACCTAAAATTTAAAGACTAAGAGTTAACAAAAAGGGGAGGCGCAAGGGAAAATTATTATCTTTCCATAAAATTGAATAATGGTTCATAAATAAATGATATTTTTATTGTATATTATGTCATTTAGATTCTGTTTGAATGCAAAACACATTAACAGTTTAAATAAAAAGTAAATCTAGTAGATTTATTATTAATATTTTCTTTTTGTTTAGTATAAGAGACTTAATCAAAATTTCCTACATTTATTTTAGTTAAATCTAAATTTTTGAATTCTAATTAAAGAGAAATTGAAGGGAAATACACAAAGGAAATACTTTTTTTAAATACACCGTTCTTGCTATATGTAAATATTTACTTTCAGATAAAATAAAAAAAACATTCAATATGAGTATCGATATTTATTGCAAGATTAACAAAAAAAATTAATTGAAAAGTAATAATAATAGATAAAATACATTAAATAATTCACATGCATAACCTTTATAAACTTAAAAATGACATATATGGATGAAAATATTAATGCAATCAATATTTTATTGATTACTGCTTATAAATAATCATTGGTTACTGCTTATAAATTACATTTAATTTAGAGATTTGATTAAAAAAATACAAGTAGCATGTATTGAAATAAAATAAATTAATATTACTTCTTTATAGAAATTTTCATATTTATAAATATATTTACGAGCTTAAATGAAATATCAATAGAAAATATCTTTATATCCTAATATTTCTTAAGATATCTATTACAAATAATCCAAGAAACAAGCACATTCTTATATTAAATATTTCTTATATGTAATTAATTATAAATTATGAATTAATCAAATATTCAATCCCATTTATATGAATAAATGTTAAAAATAGATAAATTACAATTAATAAATTGGCATAAAAAGATTAGTTACACCTGTAATCATATTAAAAATAATAATTTTAGCAGAAAATGTACTTTGTTTTCTTGTGAGACATAATTCCCTTAAATAGGAAAAATATGCAGTATGAAGTACAAAAATAATTATATATAATACAGTATAAGACACAATAAATGTGTTTCTGTCGTATCACAAAAAAAAATTTTGATTACTTAAAAAATTAATAATCCTATACTTCTAATAGACGTAATTTCTTGATGACTTAAAACAATTTTCAAAGACTAGATAGAAAGTTATAAAAATTGTTTTTATTCTACACATTGTTATTATCTATAAAAATATCAAAATTCATTGAATTTTGATTTTAGAATCTGCATAGTGTGATATTAGAAAAATTTAGAAACTTCTCAGGATAAAGTAATATTTTAAAAGGAATATATATACACTGTGTATTATTTTGATTTTTGAATATATAAAAATTATAGAAAACCTCTTGCGCATACATTTATCTCCATAAAATATATGACAATGTTTTTGAAACTAACTTTTTATTTTATCTTAACACATTTCCGAATTTTTTGCAATTTTTCAATAAAAATTAGGTGCAAGGAAAAAACATGTCTTCATCTCTACATGGTAACTAGGAAAACAACTTAGAGATACGTAAGACAGTTAAGTATTTGTTAGTCCATAAATTCAAAACGTTTCTGATGTTGTAAGTAGTTTAAAAATTAATATGGACCTCGTGTAGATTTTTATTAATTTTATTATATAAAGCAATAACAAGTAAAAGTAGCAAATAATAAGTACATGTATAAGTATTAAGCTAAAAGCCAGTCAAACTCCATTCTCCTCAGTGGTCAGAGGCGAAATAATCTCGTCTACCTAGAGGGCGCTAATCTCCGGGTTTCTACGCTTGCGCCAACAGCATTTACATATTGACATTTTACTGTGACTTGTTTATGACGCATGAATCAATGCTTGTAACATAAGAAAAGAAATTCGAAAAAGCTGGCAAGCACTCACTTTAACAAAAATGTATATAGAAAGTAGAAATGCATTATCCATTGCTCATTGGTTAATATTTGCCAGGATAGATTCTGGGATCTCTCATTGTAAAGAAATTCTGTCGTACCATAGTGACGTAGTAAATCTTCACAAAGTGTGCAATGAAAACAATTTACTCACTCTTCATTTAACACTCTTTATTTAACACACATTTATTTCATACACTCACTCAAATTCAAATACTTTATGCATGAACTGCTAAATTAATAAAAAAAAATTCCTTTCGCATTCAATAAATAGCATTTCTTTACATCTACATGAATGATTCTGTTTAATTAACTTT
This sequence comes from Latrodectus geometricus, assembly GCA_026290005.1. Taxonomy (NCBI): domain Eukaryota; kingdom Metazoa; phylum Arthropoda; class Arachnida; order Araneae; family Theridiidae; genus Latrodectus; species Latrodectus geometricus. The sequence continues at coordinate 17,543 of JAPDSC010075800.1, read as the reverse complement.
AATAAAAATCAGCCAAGAATGAAACTCAAATCTATTCCAATCTATTAAATTTGTGACAAGTTTAAAAAAATAAAAACTTAGTAAATTTGAATTTACTTTTTAGTATTTTGCTACAAAATGGTGTTCAATCATTTATAAAACAATAAAAATGTATATGTTATTTGAAATCATGAATGTGTAAAATCTGATTCTCGCAAAAATTTCCTATTCCAATGACGCAAAATGTTAAATAATATTTCGTGAATTCTGCACTTTTTTGCTTCAAAAGGATTTGCTATTCTTTAAAGTTCTTAGACATCCATAATCTTCTCTAATCCTACTCTTAGTGCTTCCCTTCAGAGAACTTAAGAACGGAATGCACATCATTCTTTATTGAACACGCTATTTTCTGATCAACAGCCTTTTCGTGAGTTTTTCTTTTGAAGCGAAGAAGCGTAAGGTTAATATGAGAGTAACACGCAAATCTTTCACGGCCTACATTTACTCTCTAATTATAACTCATTTTCAATTACTTTTTTATTGTTTCATTTTATGTTTCCTTCCGGTAATTTTAGTTTCTAATTGTGGATGCACACAGAAACTTGTGGATTATATTAAGTTCCTTATTTTCTGTATGGCTTCTGGTTCTGAATAATAAAAGACAAAGATAGTAATTTTTCAAGTCTAAGTCTGCTCTTTGTAATAATAAGTTAACCTTCATTTAATGGGAATTTTACTTAGTAATTTTGTTGCTATAGTTTTACCCTATCTATATTTAACAAATATTCTTTTCAAGATAAAAATGTATAAAAATAAGATGATCACACAAAAATATATTTAAAAGTTCTTAATAGCCTTGATTTTTTTATTTTACTAAGTTTTCGATTATAAAATTCAAATTTATCTGTAATTTCTAAGCAAGATTAAGCACAATATTTGATGTTTCGTTTAATTTTATTTTTTATTCATGATAAATTCATCAAAATTAAAATTTTTTTTAGAGATAAATTTCGTTTATTGTAAATGTGTGTGTGTGGTACTGGATATTTCAGTTGTTTGCTTACCAAAATATATTTTGTAATAAACAAACAACTGAAATATCAACAGTATGAATACTTAACTAATATATACTGTATGAATACTTAACAACTGTATGAATACTTAACAACTGTATGAATACTTAACTAATATATAATATTTAGTTAAGTATTCATACAACATTAACGCAGATGGTAATTTTCTTTCAGTATATTTATTATATAATCTTTAAGTAACATTTACATTACCTTACTTACCTAAAAACCTAACTTATAAATATACTTAAAAAAATTAATTTTTATTTTATTTTTACAAAATAAATGTGAGAAGTCCTAAATAAAGTTTATACCTTTTGAATCATTTCATTTTTATATTTTAACGCAATTTGTAGATCCAATATAATGTTTTAAGCAACTTTTTATTGAAAACTGCTATTTAATACAGATTAAAATGTGTATAATATTGTCCCTATAGTTTTAGAATGTAAGTTTGGTTGCTAACTCTGCATCACATTCAAATACAATACTTCAAAATTTTTAGCCCGAAACAATTAGGTTTGGTATGCCTGAATTATCTAATTCCAATCTCTGCAAACTTCTTTTCATACGTATGGAGAACTATTTGGTCAAGATTAATTGGTGTTATCTACAATATAGTTTAAGAGTCAGAAACCCATTACATTCAAATGCCAAGAGCAGAACTTAAAGTGAAAAAGCAAAATCTAGTTTTTCCTAATTTTATTATAAAAACTAGCAGTAATTACTGAGAAAGGAATTTAATTGTAAGCCCCTTGCCTTTTATATACATAGCTAACTTTATATTGTAACTGAAAAATTTGTTTTTGACAATATAAATAGTTTATAATGACAAAGTTTATGTTATGTTTTAATGAAAAAGTTATGCTCATTGGATTTTTTCACTATAAACAATTTTATTTTTAATAGTTTAATTAAGAAATTTACTAATATGGAGTTTTTCATCCTTAAACTGGATTCTTCGTTATAATTTTGGTTTTCATTCATTAAATTTATTTATTTTTCATGATTTTAGGCTCTCAATATATGACGCAGCACTGGTTATCATGATGAAACGCAACTTCAGGCCTAAAAGACGCTTTCGATCAGCTGCAATTCGTATCATCATTGAAGTAAGTTTCTTTTATTTATGTACATTTCCTATTCTGTATTCATTATTCATTCATTATCAAGCATAATGAATTCACTGATATAGAAAATGTAATGCATTAAAAATGGAATAAAGTGTGATGTACATTTAATAATAAAAATAGTGAATGATGATAAATAAGTACTTTTAATTCTAAAAGACCATGAAATATAATGATTAAAAAACAATTACTTCAGTGTGAATATTAGTAACTTGGCGAGAAGAGTAATTTATTTCGATTGTGAATTATTATATTGATTGTGGTTCAAAACTACGAAGTAGTTGGCAACCTTCAATATATTTAATCAGCAGAAACTGGCAGTAAGTAGTGTATCGTATTAATCTAACGTAACATATACCTGATGGGGGAAATATAAAAATGCTTACAGTGTTTTCATTAATTTGAATGTAGATGATTTTTTGATTACTTGAGCGGCTTTTGATTTGGTATCTCGTGGCCGTGCAATGGCTGATTGTATCTCCTCTGAAATACAGGTCCAGATTTTCAAAAACTACCTCAAAATTTTATCTATTGTATAGGTCGATATATTTATTCGACTAACCAGCCACAGAATCAGCCATTTCTCTATTTTTTGTAATTAGGTTGGATAGTCAATAATTCACTTTATGTGTATATGTCATACAACTGTCTAGTAATATAAGTAATCAGAACAGAGTGATATTTTCAAATTCTATTTACGTTTAATTTCAAAACCTATGTGTCATATTTACTCGTTTTCTAATGTACTAAATGAAATGGGTGCATTTTCATTTAATAATTGGTATAATTATACAAAATTCATTTATTTTTCAACTAGGACACTCAGTTATTTCTGGGTGAATATTATATATATATATATTGTTATTTATCAGAAAATAATATTAAAAAATCATTAGAAATATCAATAAAAAGGAGAAGCTAATATGAAATGAAAATTGCTTCAAATAACTTTGAAAATCATTTAGGAAAATAAATTGAATACATAAATTATTTAAAAAAGATGTTTTTCTTTTAGAGATTTTTTTAAAGGTAATGGACCAGAATAAAAGCTCCCTTTATTGATTTTATGTATGGTTGCATAATAAATCGAAATAATTTTCTTTTACGTGTTTATTATAAATTTATATACAAAGAGAAGATGGATTTACATTTTACGTCAAAGAATATAATACTAATACTTGTTTCTATAGCAACGTCGTCTTCGGAAGGAAGCCAGTAAAATGCAAGGCCAAGTTTCAATTGAATCCCAAGATAGCGTGAATAAATGGAAGCCGAAGAGTTTCAGGTATGAATTATTCTTTCACACGAATTGATAATATCTGAATAAAATATATTTGGCGACCATGTTGGAGTATAAAAAATATTTCCTGAAAGAAAATCCTTTGTTCAGAGATATATCTCTCGCCAAATATTTCCCCAAAAATATGCAAACAAATCCAAAATATTCCATTTTGAATATACTTCAACAGACATGGTGATACAACGGTTATTTTAATATACAATGAAACGAATCTTGAATTTTTTTATGTTCAGGTATGAAAGTATTTTCAAATTTAGCAAAAATCTTTAATCGATCAAATCATGCATATAAGAATAATATGAATACGCGCGATAGTATTTTTAAATATTAAACGGTTTGATAAATGTAAAATTTGAATATGTGTATACATTAATCGCAAATTAGATTTCAGCTTTAAAAAGTAATATCGAAAGTCTAAAATGTTTTAAAAGAAATTAATTTTCTCTCTAAAGTATAAATAAAAAATTTTTATTCATTTAGAAAACATTATTAAAAACAGTGATTTTGCACTTTTACAAATTCGAATTATATTCATTGTTAGTGAAAAAAAACCAGAAAATTAAATGTGTTTATAGAATTTATGAAAAACAGTTTTATTTTAGAATTTTTTTATTTGTGAGTTATTTTTTTAATTGGAAATTTTCTCCTGAATTCTTATCTTAATTATATTAAATGTAAATCTCAGTAATTCTAAAATGATATCTTAATTTTCTAGCTTTCTAAAATTCTGTGTTTAATTATATGATCATTATATACATATATATAGATAAAATAAAAAAATACTATATCTTGAATTGTAATAACTTGTATAATTCTATTTAAGAAAGACTTATTTTTTTAAGTAAATGTCATCAAATAGAATTCTAATTAAAATAATCTGTTTGTAAAATCTAAAGCTTGTTATTTCATAATTAGGATTCATTTCTAAAGCTAGTGCAATTTTAAATGAAATTTCAATTTAGAAGTTCTATTTGGGAAGCAGATTTGTTATTTTATAATTTCGTAATGACGTTTCCACCTGTTCATTTTTATAGCATG
>JAPDSC010075773.1:656407-676684 GCA_026290005.1 Latrodectus geometricus | reverse complement strand
CAAATTAGTTCAAACTATTCATAATTTGTAAAATAAAACTTTTCCTGAAAATTTAAATTTTAGAATCAAAATGTGCATTTTTTTTTCATTGATATTTTCATAACCTTCGTACTCTACATCATTAATTGACCTTCACGTGACATGATGCCATGCATTCTCATTAGCAGGCTAAAACTCTTGGAGCTCTTAAGAAAACTCCGTTAAGTAATGTGCGAAGAGATTTAGACGTGATGAACAGCTTTTCTGTACCTCTTAGCTGCCATTGATATATATTGAGAGAGATAAATCCTTTGTCCCCCTGCAGAACATTAGAGAAGGGGTAGTTGGAAATGATGACCGCTTAGGCATCGAAAGCATTCGAACTTCGTACCAGGATCATTTAAAGCCATAAATAATAGCCGCCTGTTAATGAAAATTCGCTTTTAACTCCCTTCCCCCATCCTCGTATAGGCCGAACTACCATCCCTCCTGTTCGATTACGTTTCGTCTGGAGGGGAGATTAACCCTCGAATTCGAAGTGCATATAGACAGCACAGGCATAATGAATTGCTGACACAATTGACCAGCATAGAATCTATTTCTCTTTAGTAGTTAAAACATAGATTAGGTTTATTGATATACTTCGAGGAAAGAATAATTTTGTAAATTGAATATAGTTAAAAACATTCATAATTGATGCTTGCAATTTACTTGTAAGAAACATTAAGTTCTTTGAATATTTGTTATCAAATGCTCATACAATTTTACGAAAAATATTAAATAATGGCTTCTTATGTGAGACCCCATACAAGACTTTTATGAATAAGCTAAAATAATGCTATAGTCATAAAACGGTTTAAAAGTCTACGTTTGTTTAAAAATAATTTAAAAAATACCCTAAATTAGTTGAATATAATATTCATGCATTTAACATTAAAACAAATACTAATAGAATAGTATAGATTACAGATATTTTAAAATAAATTTTGCCAGAAGATACATTCATTTAAATATCTATATTATTATTTTAGAGGACACAATTGTTTCCTTTATGAAAAAGTTATTTAATTTAAATATTATCTTAAACTAATGTATAGAAAACCATATAACACAATGAGAATCTCGAATAAAGTTCGCAATACATAATTAATATTTATATCCCAATAATACGTTAAAATATTATTTTCCTTTGTGCATGATAATGAGTATATTGCACTCTTAAAATTTTGAGATGCTTATAACATTATTTTTCATGATGCAAAGTGTTTTAAGTCATAACTTTCGTTTTTATGAAATATTGTTAATATATTAATGTTACCTACACTCTACACTGGTGTGCAAAACTTGTAAATTTTAAAACAACAATGTAAATTTTAAGCAGATAGCCATGAAATTGCATAAAAGAAGTTCTTGCGATCAGTGCAATGAACACTTAATTCAGTAAAAAGGTCATGCCTATGCAAATATCAATGGCAAAACGGCAGAGCTGACGTGAGCGTATGCAAAACGCGTGCACTTGACATGCGAAGTTCAAGCCTATAATAAAAGGAAGGACAGAAGAGCAATTAAAGACTTTCGTTTCAAATGCAAGTGACACTTGCACTTGAAACTAAAGTCTTTAATTGCTAGTCCGTCCTTCCTTTTATTTCATGGATAGCCATATTTCACTGACACACTCTCCGTGAAATATGGCTAGAAGAAATCGCCATCGGTGGCACCGTTTAATGTGGTGCAAAGAGCACAAAAACTGGACATGTGATCATGGTGTCACGTGCTCTTCACAGATGAGAGTCGTTTCAGTGCCACAAGCGATTCTCAACGCCAGTTGATTTGGAGAGAGCTTGGGACATGGTTTCATCCCAGTAACTAAAGGAAATAGACCGTTATGTTGGTCCTGGAGTTCTCGTCTGGGGAGGTATTATGCTGAACGGGTGGACCGATCTCCACGTTTTCGACAGTTTTTCTGTAACCGGAGATCCCTATTGTCAGGAGGTAATCCTTCCCCATGTGCGTCTGTTCGGAGCTGCCATTGAAGCAGATTTTATTTTTATGGATGACGAGGCATAGCCACATCGGGCTCATGCTGTTCAGCAGCTACTGGTAAGTGAAGACGCATTACGGCATGATTGCATCCCCCCGGAAAACACGCAGCAACTGAAGCAGATGCTGGTTGAGGAATGGGCACTCTTACCACAAGAACTGCTGGACAATCTTGTGCTGAGTAAGGGGAGGTGGTGCGGAGCAACCCTTGCAGAAAGGGGGGGGGGGGGGGTATATCCCATACTAAGGAACATCTGTTTGTTATTGTTCCTTTTGGATAGATGATCTTGTGCAGGGATACTTTGAGTTCAATAAAGTATATTTTTGTTTGATTCCATACTGTATGTATTGTATTCATTTTTGCGCAACTATACTTCCGTCATACTTTAAGTACAAAATGATGTGTTTCATGTCGGAATTTCATGACTATTGCTTAAGTTTTGCACACCAATGTATTTTAATAATATAAAATAACAACTACTTATTTATCTGTTATCTCTGGAAAAGAAGTAGGCTAGGAGCAATATTTCACTTATTTTGATCGTTGATCAAACATCTACCTGATAATATTTCCTTTTATGATTTTATCAGATGTCATCTCAGGTAATCTTCCTCTGCAAAACGACAGAGAGTAATGGGTAAAAAGGCTTATAGAAAAGAATATAGTTTGAATCTACATTTGATAATGTTTGCTTAAGATTAATGATTGAGAAGTAAATGTTACAAGAATATATAATCAATATAGTAACAGGAGAGGAAAAAGAAAATATGTATAAATCTTGATAAAAAATAAATAAAATATGTATAAAAATTATTATTGTCTTGCCCTTCTTAGTTGAAATTCCTTAAATGTTATTTTAAGAGATTAATTTTCTTAAATATACAGTTTTTTTCACGGGCTATGTTATTTCCAGAATTATTACTATTTTTTTAGTTGAGTGAATAAAGAGAGTGGTAAATGTATACTTAATTATTATCAATCATCTCATTATTCCGTGCTTATATATTTTACTTATTAATCCGGTTTTAGTTCCTTGATGACCAACTGCAAGTTATTCTTTTGAAGTTTATGTAATTAAATTGATACTTACCCGATTAGTTTGCAGCTAAAACCTCGGTCTTTGTCCATGTATAGTTTGCATGCATTATAAAACAGTTTGCTTCCGATCGATGATTAATTGTACTAAAGCTTTCCAAATGAATGAATCAAAGTAAAGATTTTAATTTCCCAATAAAAAATTATTTTTCATGTCCAAAGATAACTCAAGTATTTTGTGAATCATTACTGGAGTAATTAAATATAATTTTAATAACTACGAATTTCTATACTCTTTTTTTATACTTTCCTAAAAAATGATTCATGCTTCATTGAAGACAAGAATATAGATTCCTTAAATAATTCTTAAAATTATTAAATATAAAAAATTATATTTATTAAAATAAGTACATTTGAACAGTTTTGAATTTCATAAAAATATTTTCAAACTAAAATATGTTCTTTATATCAAAAGATCATTTTCGCAAGAGGATATTTCATGGAATTTGACTTGTGTGGCTTATATGAATGATAGTGTTACTTTAGAAAAACGTATGTACAAGAATGAAAAGAATCGTCTATTTTTATTTCAATGAAAGGGACATCATATAGAAATAGAACATCTGAAAAAATCAATAATTTCTTATGTAAGTTTTGTGAGTGGTTATTGCTCATTATGTAATTATTGTTACAAGATTTGTTGTTTTCTATCTCAGTTCAAGAAAAACATTAATATAAGTCTAAAAAAAATTCATAGATGGGATTTATCAAAATAAACGAAACGAACAGAAGTAAACAGGTAAACGAAAAATATATTAACCATTTTATTGAAATAAATTATATGAAATCGGTAACATAGCCAATAAAAAAATCCCTCAAAATATTTAATAAAATGAATTGAACAACCAGATATCTAAATTTTTAGAGTATACACAAATAAATAAATACATAAAATGTGATAGATAAAATTGAAGAAAAAATGAAATTCCAAAAAATTTAACAGCAATACTTATAAGAACTTAATATCATATCAATATGAGATAATGAAATTATCTTGAAAAAAAAATTAATTTATATTGATTGTAAACTAATAGCTTGATAATAAAACTAATAAAATATTTACATAAGTTGATAAAAAATACGTTATCTGCCTTCTAAATTGCATATCAAAGAAAGAATATTCTAAGACGTGTGCAATTTGCGCAAAACGTATGTCGTGAAAGAATTTGCTAATGATTATGTTTTCAAAGCAGCTGCTCATAATAGTCTGAACATAAACTGTGATTGTAACTAAATTCTATAGTTGATTTGTAATATTCTTCTGTGATTAACTTCAGAAGACCTTCCAAAACAAGTGTCAATCAATCTCGATTAAAAAAGTATTAAAATTGCAGTATAAGAGAATTATTTTTTTCAAAAATATATCTTTGTCATTTCATTTCATATTTAAAATAATCAATAGTCATGTATATTGGTAATGAATTGATAAAGAATGAGAGACTTACCAACAAGAGTCACAATAAAATCCGTATTGCACTGCTATAGAATAAGATTAGAATATGGTGTTATTGCCATTAATAAAGTACTTTTATATTCATTGAACAATAATTGTTTTCTTAATATAAGTACTAAACCAGAAACAAGTATACCATTTGTAATGAATTGCGACGTTTGTAATTCATCTGTTATACTAATATGAAGAGGTATTGGAATCTATCCCTTCTCCGAGAATGGATTACTAATTGGTTAACCAGGAAATAATTTACGTCTTTAACTTCGTAATAGCTTTTTTTCTTTACCTTTATGTGTTTCCTAGAGGTTCCATTTTTTATTCGGTCATGCGTCATAAGCATCAAGTGCTATCTAAGATTTTCTAATTTTAAAATTTTTCATAGGCTTACTATCATGCCTGTTATCCAGGTCTTCGAAATACGTCATATACTATTGTACATTACAAACATGATAAAGTTCAATTCACTATACAGAAATGGCTGATATACAATGTCAACATTGGTTCTAAAATTAGAAGTAAGGGCATACATTTCCTAATAATACATTTAAAGCCTCTTTTATTCAATAGCCAATGATCGTTCTGAATCATAACGACGACATTTATTACTGATTTAAGGATTTTTATTTAACCACAAAAAAACTGTGTTAATCACCGCGTGTAATCTCCAAAAAAATTTTGTTTCTATGTCTTGAATTTTTCCCACAGTTGCACTTTTAATAATTCATAGGACATAATAATATCGGGAATCATGGCAGCATTGTATTTATATTCATATTTCAAAAATACTACGTGATTTCACGCCAAAAAATTTATTAATGCAACATTACTAAAAATTAATTAACATATTACATTTTCTGACCATGATTTGTGACATAATTTATGGTTATTGATAAGAAAAATTTAGAGCTAAGTTTATAAAATTAATATATGCATTTTAAGTGATATACTCTTAGATTTGTAGGTATCGGTTTCAAATTACTTTCCTAATTTCTTGTTTATAGAACTTATTGTTGTGGTATAGTAATAAATTATTCCTATAATTAATGAATGTTAATCAAATACATTAATTTAACCAATAAACACTTGAAGCACCAAATCGTCTTTCATATTATACTTGATGTATCGAATTTTTCTTCTTTTTTTTTTGGATCTAGTTATTCTGTGACTAATAAATAAGTTATTTTCACTTTCCTACATTGAAAGATATAAAAGAATAATTTTTTTGAAAAATATTTTAAATTATTTCTGAACTCATTTTTCTGTATTTGTAAGCAATACTATTATACGGTAAAGTTTTGCATATTAGCATAATCTTTAGCTTGATAAATATGCCATAGAATATGAATTGCACTTTAAACACGCCATTAATACTAAGCAAAATAATATTCATAATAGAGAGTTAAATCTTATTCTGAGAATCCGAATTTTTTATTCCCTTTCTGCCTAATAGATTTCTTCCATAGAAGTAATCTAATATCCTGCCTATTAGTCTTCTAGAAATACGTGATTCTCTTACCAGAGAGCCCATTGGGTAAGGAAATGCTGCAGCCCAGATAACTTACAGGGCAGTAGGATTATCTTTATGAAAAGATATGAAACATCCTGTCAGGTGCCTAATCTCAGAAGCAAGATAACATTTTGGATTAAAGAATATTAATTTCTTGGCTTCTAAGACCATCGAATAATGGATAAATGTAATAGATACTTGAGAAAATACAAACGCCTACCAGGGATAAATCTTCAAGTTAGCATGTGTAAATATAAATGTTGACCGTCTTAATTTACTATAAGTGAAATAAATTTTTCAGTTAAAGATAAATAACTCTTTGGAATAATTTATGATGTTCTCTTTGATTGCGTTTCACAGTATTTAAAATGCAATTAATTTCAATTATTAAGAGTTCCAATGAAGGTTTATTCCTAGATAAGGATGTCTTATAACAATTTATGAAACTGCCTCAATTTATTTAACTGAGTCACTTAAATTCTTATTTTCTTTTTCTTTACTTTATTATTTTTCAAAAGATATCTACAAATTAAGTTGATTTATCATAAGAATTTTACTATATTTATTATGCACTTATTTAATATTATTTAAATTATTTATAATTAGGAATTTGGTAAGTGATTAATAAAAATTAACTGTCATGAAACTGTCGCTTTTAAGAAAGCACTTTAGTGCCATCAAACATTCAATCAAGAAAATTTATAAAATATTATGAATTCGAAGTGATAGATCAGAGCTCTTCGGATAATAAGGTGCCAGTCTCGATCACAGTCTCTGTTGAACAACAGAAAATGGAAGTTATGTTTCTACCTTTCACATGCATGTCCATTGAAGTGGATGCGTGGGAGTTTTAAAATTTTTTTCTTGCAACTTGCGAATACGATTCAATATTTATAAGCAGTTTCGACAGAAGACAACTTATGCGGTGGTTTCTAAAATGTCTTACAACATTCTTTAACCGTTAGGCATTCCATTACATGGCGTTAAAGTACTATCCAATCCTTTATATTTTGTTATGCCAAATTCTAATTAAAATAACATTTTAAAATTATAAATAAGAATATTGTTTTAAGTTATGTCAATAGAATTAAGATATAAAAAATTAGAATAATTTTTTCAGTGAAGATTGTAAAAATTTTTAAAATTCAGTCTATTTATTGGTAAATTATCCGTTAAATATATTCAGATTTCTTTAAAGTTAGCTACAATGCTTGATAAGCTATTTCAATTTATCCGAAATATGTTTCGATAAATATATTTTAAATAGATCTCTATGGAAGCTAGTCAATCCAAAATTAAGAAAATTGTTTAAATTTTTTAAGAAAGCGTAGACTGATCAGAAAATGTACTTTATTGTTGGGATAGCTAAAGTACATATATGATATAAAATGTTATGCATAATGCATGCTTTTGTTTTGCTCTATGATTTTTCTTTGCATGCAGAAGTTGATGTGATTGTGATTCACTATTTAAAATGGATTCTGTTCTACAACAAATATCCACTCAAGCAAAATAAAATTAATTTGTGAGCTACGTAACACTAATCAGAAAATAAAAATGCAAATCCTCATCTCGATTGACTCATGCATGTATATAATTTTACTTATTGAAATCAAAACCAAATTTGCATGTCAAAATGTTTTATCATATACGCTTTTATTTTTACACACATTCCTGTTCTTTTAAACATCTTTTAATTATTTGATTCGTATTTCACGGTAGGTTTTAATATTTCTTGAATATTTTTTTCCTCTACATGTAATTTTATTTAAATTGTTGTGTCCTTAAGGAAAAGTAACAACAAACATTTTAATGATTCCTTTAAAATTTAGCAAAGTTTCACTAAACCATTATTTTTACAAAGTCTTATACATGAATATAATTAACATAAGGTCACATAATAATTAACATAAATAACATCAGAAATAGATGTTATACTGAAGTATCTAATTGATTATTATATAAAGAATACAAATTTATATCAGTTGATTTAGAAAGAAAATTTGTGTAAATATTTTAATATTTTCAACTATTGAAATTTAAATATTAAAAATTAACAGTTATTATTTATCTTTCTAAACATAAGACTTTCAAATTAAAAACTTTAAGAAAGTAAATATTAAAGCTTATTCTTTAAAAATGCATACATTTAAAATGTTTTTAAAGTAAAATAATTAATATATTATTTTCAGATTATTTATTTTCTAATTTTTATGTAGTCTTTATTAATTTGAGCAGAAAAAAATATTGAAAATTAAACATGAAATGCATTTGAAGGAAAAAACAGCAATTATTTTTAATGAGTCTCTAAGTAAACAGCAAGTGTGGCCAAAAATGAGCTCGTGAAAAAAAAAATAAATAAGCTTCCCAAGGAAACTGATTTCTGTAGCTATTGCGGCCTCGTGGAACTCAGATCATTAACTTAGATACCAAGGAGCATAGAATTCTCTCCGACGCTCGTTTGTTATTAAGCGAAGTACAGACAACGAGTTGAGTTGCTTGCCGTCTGCTGGTTAGAAATTGATTAAGCACCTCGCACATTTCTCCATTTGTCTACGGGGACTCATTAACTGCGACAAAAGCCTTCCTGTGGAAAATGCGCGTTCCGAGGTAGAATTAATTTGTATTTATAGGCGAACAAAAGATCCATTCCTCTCGCCGAATGGATGTCTACGTGATTCAGTGCACCTCTCTTGATTCCTAAAGCAATCTCAGTCATAAAGTGAGATTCATAGTGGTATATGAGGTAGGAAATGCCTTCTCTGCATAATTCCAATTATAATATTAATACCGTGATGATCAACTTAGACTATATAATAATAGTTCGAAAGGATTACATATTCTAATACAACATAAATAGGGGAATTATGCTGCCGCATTCATGTATATGCAGATTACAGTATAAACACGTAATACGTATTAAATATACATAACAATGTTTCTGATATGTTCTAGTACCTCTCTTTACTAAGACTGAATCCTCTTCACACATACACACACAATCGCATACGACAGTAAAATATCATATATTATGAGACCGCATTAAATTTTGATATCTAAATTGCTAAAACTTCTAGAGTTTAAATACAGAAAAAAATTTAATTTACATGTCATGTAAAAGTTAAATATTTAATTTCAGTTAATCGATTTTCTTTTAATTATTTTAGTTTTTAATATTCGTCAATTTGTCTCATTATTAGGAATAAATATTTTATACATTTATGAATATTTTTCTTTAACCACAACATAAAAATATTGTTTTTAATTTTTGATCGTATTTTCAAATTATGCACTAGGGATTGAAAATATTTGAATCGGATCAAAATTTTCCTCTTTTCAGAAATTCGTGTTTTTACTTATAGAGGAAAAAAACTGTTTTAGGCATTGTTAGAAAATGTAGATGTATATAAATAAAAATATTTGTTCTTCAAAAATGTTCCTGAATTATTTTAATAGGAGCATTTCTTCAAAATCAAAGACATTTCTGGATCACTTTTTTAAGAATTTTACGAAATTTACGAATTTTGTGTTTATATTCTATATAATAATATAATTATTCACAACTTGAATTTAATTATTTACTATCAAATTTATTTTTCGTAATTAAATTATAAACGGAAATTCATATTTTATTATCAAAGTTTTTCAGAATAAAATAATTTTGTAAAATATGTTAATTTGAAACAATTTCTTAAACCAAAAAGAATATTTAAATAGAAGCTAATCTTTTAAATCAAACATTTTACGAGGATGAGCATCTGAATAATAATTTTTATTTATCCGTATTCACAAAAGTATGTATGAATGGAAAATATTTTTAGTAGAATTAAAATTTTAAGAGAACAGAATAGTACATCTTTCTTCTAAGCAAATATGTTTAATTTTTAAAATTGAAAATGACATATTTTCGCAATGGAGCTGAATTTGTTTTTTAGATATTTATGCTTTACTTGCAGAAATTTCATTCTTCTGCACTAGATGTCGCCACAAGTCTGTTTACCAATTCAAAGAAACCTTTAAATGTTTTTTGTTTTGAAGAGCAAATATATATATATGTATATATATCATGAGCTAGAACAAATAAATTTACACAGATAAATTAAAAAATTCCAGTGTAAATAATAAAATGAGCAATAAAAAATAATATTTATCAAAAGAATGAACGAGTCACGAGTGTATCAATCACGAGTGTATCAATTTAGTAAATCTCAAAAAATATTCAAATAACTTTAATATTTGATTATCCATGAAAATAAAGATACACTTACCATAATTTTAAAGTTAAATTAAATCAAAAAGTATCATATCAGGAGATAATATTTTCTCTCTCTCAGTTATATATATAAATATTATTAAAAGTTAATATTAATGAACATTTTCAGTGTGATAAAAACTACTTATCAAAATTTTGTGGAAAATATATTAGTCACATAATATTATAATAAAGCTGTGTATTATTTGCTGATGAACATCATTGTGGGTGTGCTTTAACAATTGAATGAAACACTCTCTTTAGAAAGGTAAAGGAATTATAATTCAACTAAAACGATAAAGAAAAATATGTGAATTCAGATAATTCATAGATTTATAAATGTATTATATCTCCAGCATTCAGAATTTTAGATGGTTCATATTAAAAACCAAATATGAAGTTATTTTCGTATTGGTATATATTAATTTTAGAAATATACTTAAACATTAAAAAATTTGAAGATCATTGGTAGCGAATATTTCGCGATGTCTATCACACACACACACATACACATTCACTTTATATTTATTTTTAAAATCTAACTTGTAGTGAGCTGCTTAAGCATATATTTTAAATGCATTTCCCATCTTTTAAATACCTTTAATTAAGATTATTTAAAACAGAAAGTTTACATTATCAGTTAAATAATATTTAGTAAATCTTTGCACTAGTTTGATATTGCCTCTGTCTGCATCTGTTTGCCTCTGTTGAACCGATATGATTGCAAAAAAAAGGAGTGGTTTACGATTTTATTATGATAATTTTAAATGTGCGATTTATTTTTCCAATCATTTATTAGAAGCTCTTCAATAGACCAATGCAATCATTCTTAAGATCAACTGATTTTTATGTTAATATTCATTTTTCATATCTTTTGCTAAAAATTACTACGGAAATTTTACAACAATATATAAAAATCTTATAGAGAAATGACGCTCATAGGAACAAACAATTATTTCTTTTTCACAACTAAATGCTCCGTTTGAATTTCCTCTTTGTGTTCAGATGGTGATTGATGATTGTGTGGCAACGAATAGTAAGCTACAATCATTAATTTTCCATCTATCTTACCATCTAGATTTTATTTGTTTAAAAAATTCTTAAAAAAAAAAAAAATAAAAAAAAAACATTTCTTTTTTTTTGTAATCTAAATTAACTAAACCGAGTTCCTAATAAAATAATTTATTTGAACCCCTTCTTTAAAAAAAGATACTTTTTTTAGGAAAGTACCTATATTATCAGTGAATTCTCGAACTGCTCACTATTTTGATAATAAAATATTTGTCACTTTGTGAGCTTTTTACGAGGCAAGGAAGCAAGTAAACAATTATTTAATGTAGTAGGAGCATGAGGCTGTTAATAACAAGTGATTTTTTACACTCTTTCATTATGTGATTATATTTTCTATTCTATATTATCATAAAATAAAAAAAATTCTTAAAAGCTGTTCATCTGTTATTTATTGTGGGACAAATGATCAATCAAATACGAAAAATTGGTAATATCGCTTACAAACACTTAGTTATAGTATGACTGTCGAAACATACACGCTCAAGTCACATTAATGTGACCACCTTTCAAGAGGCAGAATAACAACCCTTCGCAGAGCAGACTGCTGTAAAACGCACAGGAAGGGAGTCAGTTAAGTTCCTGAAATTGTCACTGGGATATTGATCCACGCCGATTTAAATGTTTGTGACCAGCTTCTTTAAATTATGCAAATGAGGATCATTGACACGAACAACCTAATCGAGATGGTCCTACAAATTCTCAATTGGGAATAAATTAGGTGAGTTTTCTGAACAGGAGAACACAGTAAACTCACCCTTGTGCTCTTGGAACCACACATGTACACTGCCAGTGGTACGAGACTTCACGTTGTCCTGACTGTAGATACCATCATCCTGAGGAAAAACATTGTGGTCATGATTCACAAGGGCAAATGCGATCTAACATTGAATCATCATGCCTTCGACAAAGATTAGAGGCCCCAGAAAGTACCTTGAAATCATTCCCTGGACCATTTTGGAAATAGTTGCAGTGTGTTTTCTTTTAGAGGTTTCACATAATATACGCCAACCTCCATCTGTTCTAGGAATTCTAGGAAGCATAAATATAAATAATCAGAAAATGCTACCACTCAGTGGATGTCCAGTTGCGGTGCATGCGCGCAAATTCTAGGGCTCGTCAGAGATGAATAGCAGTCAGCATAGGAGCATGAACTAGGCTTCTGCTGCGGAGGCTCAGACGTAGCTACTTTCACTGAACAGTAGTTTGGGAAACACACCTTGGTTTTAAAGGATGGTCCGCTGCTCAACGGTAGTCAATTACCCCAAACGCATCTCCGCAGCTGTCATTCACCTTTACCACCTATCGCCTGTATTACACTACATTTACCACATCATTCACTTTTACTATCTATCGCCTGCAGTGCACTACACTTCCCACGTCCCTGATTTTGAACAGTCCTATTTTGTCATGCACGGTATACTTTTACCTGAGTTGACAAACAGTTGAAAAACTTAGCCGTTTCGGAAATGTCTCCCCCCCCCCTTTGTTCGAAAGCCTAAGATCATGTCCCTTTGGCTGTCGGATAAATCACTCCGGATAAATCACTCCGTTTCAATCATCATTAACCAAAGAAACGTAGTCGCTTAGGAGCGCTATAGATCTGCTCATAGTTGAGTTTGGGAAGTAAATTTAGATTATTTAAATCAAAGTATGTAATTAAAAAAATTATTTAGAATATATTTTAGAATTTCAAAAATGTAACTGAAGTTGAAGAACGTATTTCCTAGCATCTCAACATTTCTAAATCCAAAGCGGAGATAAAATTAACTTTCCAATCAAAAAAAGTAAAAAAGAATAAATTCATCATATTAGTCTTCGGTGTATCTAGTGTGATAGAGCTTCTATTAACTTAGATGTCAAAATAGTATATCTGTTCTATTTGACTTTACTTTGAAAGATTGTTTAAAAACTGGAAAAATACTTTGGTCAGAGGGGGTATATTATTCCATCATGCAAGTGATATTTTTATGTTTGAAATGTGAGCATTCAGTCAAGAGCAGTCTAAGAGCCTGATGTTTGTGTTTCGATAAATATCATCAGATTATTCTAGATAGAAAAATTCACCAACTATGTCGAAAAATGACGAATCATCTGAAGTTGAAAAAAAAACTGAGATTAGTGTTGAAATGGATTAAATTCTTTCAAGCACATCTATTACTTCACACGTAATTCTGTAATTCTTCAGTTATAATTAGATGCAGTAATGGGGGAAAACGTGTCACAAGATTAATTTTCACTAAAGCTTCATGGCAATCACATATATTGTGAAGTACAGCTCACAAATAAAGTTGAAAGTAGTTGCAGCACTCTTTATTTGAAGGGAAAATTTCAGGAGTATGCAAGCCTGGCATTTGCACTCTATATTTATCAAGTGTACACAAGAAATATTATAATTTTAAATTTCTTAATCAACAAATTATTTGCAAGTCAGTGCCACCTACTGTACACACACTTGGCAGTACTGATCTATATCTAAAGAAATGCCAAATTGAATTTCAAAAAGTTGCAACAATCTAGAACAATGAAAACAGTCTTGAATAGTTCATCAGGACACGAAACTGGCGTCATCGGGACTTTGTCAAATGGTTGCTTTTTCATTTGTAATTGTCAAAATGTACAATGCCTGCAAAAAATATCTATTCCTTTCTTAATACCAGGTCAATAAAATGAAAATAATATCGTAAATGTTCTGTGGTTCTCTTTTTCCAAAGATGTTCTCCCCACAAACTAGAGTATGAAAGTTCTAACAATTGTTTGCTTCGAGAAATCGGAAAAACCAACTGATGAACTTACTCACCTAATATAGTATCTTCACTATACAAGAAGTTATCAATAGTACGAAACTTATTAAACTCTTTTTACGGCTATCTTGCCAATAAAAAGCTAAACTGATGTCAATTTCCTTTTCATTTTGCAGTCTGACATTTCATTGTTATTTATACTATACTTTTGATTTCGACTGACTAAATTTTCAGTTATTGTAGCACAATATTTAACAGCTTCGTTAACGAAATTTTTAAATACGTATTCATTTTTACTTTCATTTAAAACATTACTTAAGCACTCGGTTTCATTAACACATAAGTCGTCAATACTCAAATTATCTTGAAATACAACAATATCCAAATTATTTTCTTAACTACATAGGCATTATTATCATGCAAATTATCAAAAACAGAATTATCTTCTATAGACTCATATTTTAATTTAAAATTATTATCATGAAAAGTTCCACATTCTATTTCATTATCATGCAAATTAATACTACTTACACTTTCAATTTGATTTCATCTTAAATTTATTCCATTTATACCAACATTTAATTCATTTAAAAAAAATACAAATGTTTTGATAAATTATCAACCAATGCATGTGTAATATGAATTGGTTTTTCAAAATTTATACATCTGCACACTTAATTAAAAGCAAATTAATTTAATAGCGCTTTAAAACTTTATTTAAATTTTAAACTTTAGTTTAATTATTGGTAATGAGTCTATGTAATTTAGCTTATTATTTTTCAACTTTGCAATAATTTAACAATTTGTCTGATGAAATTCGTCTAAATATTTTCATTCCTTATTTCCTTGCTTTCATTTTTATACTTACGGCAAAGATCCATGCTAACGAGATTTACAAAATAGAACACTTTTGTTTTGACTTGAAGTTCATTGTGCTGCAATCTTTTTTTCATAACAAATAAAACAACGGTTAATCTGTGTCAGCGTCAGTTATTATGATTCATATTAATACAAAAGGTAGCAAAAAGAAGTCTTAGAGACAGGTGCAATGGTAATGTTATCACTTTTATTTTCAAACCATTTCATTGCGGTTTAGCCTTGAATTGAGAATAAGTTCAGTCTTTACTTCCGGTAGAACGATGATACTTCTCATGTAGTTTGTTAGTTCCAGAATGAGAGAAAAAATTCAGTGACACCGTTCATTCTATACTTTCAATTTCGATTTTCAAAAAGTTCATTATCCTCAACATTGAAACTATCATAATTTTTCTTACGGCGGGAATATTCAAGTGCTATATCTTTATGTATGCCCATCATTAATGACTACTGTTTTCATTTTCATCTTATTTCACCTAAATTTATTCATACTGTAAATTTTACTTTGTATGTATATTTTTGTATCATATATTTCGCTTTTGTAAGATACAAATTATTATTAACAAATATTATATCAAAAATAAATATTATATATCTAAAACTGAAAAATCGAGATAAATTTTTGAACAATGAAATCAGTGCTGTTGATATAAATAAAGGAAGGGAAATAAGCACTATTTTAAGCCGATAAGGAAACAGAATATTACGATTGAAATGGTAAATACAGTAAGGAGAGGATTACCTAGAAACTTAATCCCTTATAAGACAAATTTCGACAGCATTTGGTGACGTAATATTTTAGACAAAATAGAGCAGTCATAATCGTACTCCCGAGGAAAGTGTTGATTTTTCTCTTTCAATCCAAGTCATGGCTATTATGCATTTATTGATATGTTTTCTATGGAAAACGCTTCAAAATTTTAAATTGCTCTCTATTTCTTATTTATTTTTGATACATTTCAACTAACTTAATAAATTTATATATCAAATATCTGTTACTGTAGTATTAGCGTACAAATTTATTTTAACTTAATAATGTTAATAAAAATGAAAATGCTAATAAAAACCTAATTGCTAATAAAATGTAAATGAAAAACAATTTTGGTATTGGAAGAAAATTTACTATTAAATAAATATAATTTTATTTTTTGGTTAAAAGATATGAGGAAAACTTAGCTATTTGTATAACCGCTAAAATGTATATTTTTCGAATTTCCATATCCAATAAAAGATTCGTGTATGTTATAATTATGAATTATATCTAACATATGTAGAAATAAAAAATATACAGAAAATTGTTATTAATTGTTCAATTAAATCATTTTCAAAAAACATTTTTGTACTTATTACAAGAATTATTTTATTACAAGAATATTTTATTACAAAGCTTATTATATTACAAGAATTATTAGTCAGTGTATATATTAATGTATTAAACCATGCAGGTTATTAATTTTCACTTCATTTGAATTCAACCTTAAAAAATAAATAACTCAAATATTTAAAATAATCTTTTTTCTAAAAAAGTATTTAAAAATTGTCTTATCATTCTAAATTTACATAAAATGGAAACATGGCACTCTCTTGTATGTAAACCCGTATCTTGAAAACAATTTAGTAGTCAATTTGTAACCTAGCTTGTTGATAATGAATATAACAAAAAAAGTTGTAAATACTTCATTTAAATGAGAAAGGTAGATGCCCTGAAGTATAAACCTATCAGCCTGCCACCTCTTGCAAACAAAACAATAAAAGAAGAAATGTACTTTTTTAATGGACTTTTCGGTACAGGGGATATAATATATAGTATATTTTAATAGAAAATGTGTTATTGAAATGATATTTATATATTAATTGCTATATATATGTATATATATAATAACTAATATAGTAACCTATTTTGAACTTCATAATTCTTAATATTAAATAGGCAAAAAGCGAATATATCAAATAACACCACTAGCCTTTAACAGCAATTGAGTAGTTCTAAATTACTTTAAATCCATCTACGTACGTTAAATTAAAGACATCAAAAAATAGCAAAATCACCAATAGTAACTCAATATAAATTTGATGTCAGTTACAAGACCCTTGTATTATTTCAAGGAATACAGTTTTTAGATTTTCATTCAAGACTAAACTCAAAACTAGTTTACCTTTACAATAACCATCTTGGATATTCTTACTTAGTATATATCTGGTAAAAACTAACGATAGAATTTATTTGAAATCGTTCTTTTCACTTCCAAAATTTAATTTTTATAAATGGGGAAATATCTCTGTAGCTCTAATATCTTTAGATTTACAATCTATTCTAATGATATTGTGAAAGAAAGACACGAACGATGAAAACTACATATAACTTTTACACCTGATGCACATATTCGGGAACATATGTCTTTAGCTTATTTTGTCCTTTTTAATCATGCCATAAACCGCGCTTATTGTATTTAACTTTCCATAATGATAACACCATCAATAATAATCATAACTCAATGTGTCTTTAAAAAGTGAATTTTAAAAAGAATAAAAATAGAATTTTAAATTTTTACATATTTTGCAATTATATCTTGGATTTGCATACTAGACAAAAATTGTCTTCTTGGAATACTTAAAAAATAATTTCTTACAAATACAGAATTCTAACACCATTTACTTCTTTTCTGACAGGATTTTACACAGTAGCATTTAATTAGTGTCTTATTCCTGAAAGTATTGCTATACCAATAAAGCTAATTCCTTTAACTTTTCTTAAGAATTCAACTATACATTACACATGAATAAACAGTGTTCTTCTTTCAGATTCTTTTTAAATATATTTATTTATTTAAATACAATATCTTGTACCAAATGTTTTCGTTAATTCTTTATTGGTGAACATATTTATGCATTACTGTATTCAAAAATTAAGTTTTAATACATTAAAAAATGATAAATATGAGTTTTGGTGTTATAATAACTTATTATACTAATATATCATTGCAATAATTTTTAAAAAATATATTATCCTTATTTGAATTTATGTCTTGATAAAAAAAATTTATAAAAATAAATGTCGTAAAAAGTGAAGTTTATTCGTTAGACTACAAATTTTATTTGAAGTGTGGATATTCTAACCCAAAATATTGAGTTAGTAAGTAGTACATAAAAATATACAATCGTCTATTCTTGTTAAACTTTTCTCAAAATCTATATCAGTTTGTAATATTTTACATAAAATTAAACTCACATTGAGAAAATATTTCACACACTTTAAAGTTTTCTCCGAAACAATTTAAAAGGTATAACTTTTCAACAGAAACATAATTTTATAATTATATTTCTAGATTCCTTTTAATTCTGCAACATATTTTACAAAAATATCCTCCAAAGTTAACTCTTATATATTTATTTTAGAATGCTTAAATAATACTTCTTTCAAAGCACTTGTAATTTTCTTTATTTTAGTCAATATACTTAATTATCATATTGTAGTTTTTATATCATGATATATGAGTAAAACAATAATTGGATCATTTTCATGTCTTAAAAGAAACCCAAAAATAAGTTTAAGAAATCTAATTGCTAGATTAAACAACGAATTTATTTAAAATTATATATAACATACCAAAAGGCAATATTAAAATAGTTGTTTATTATAGCATTTTCATGAAATGCCATTTTATTCATTTCTAATTAGGACATGAATTTAATCTATGTATGTATTTCATGCAATAAAATTTTTAAACTATATTTTGCGCAAATCTTTTTTAATTAAGATTTGCTCAAAAAATGTGTTTCGATATAAGCATAGAAAATTTGCAAATGTCTTAAAATATTTAGGACGAATTAAGATAATAATTAAAATTAATTCAGGTTTTATATGCTTATATCAATTAAGCTTTAGTAATGGAAGTATCTTTTAGTATAAAATTAGTATTTTTAAGTATTTTGTAAAATATTATGTAATGTTTAATCTCTATAAATTAATTTCTAGTATTTATTTCCAATAAAATGTTATGGGAAATATTAAATTAAAAAATGAAATTCAAGTCAAATGAAAAATATGAGTATTTTGAATACTAATAAATTAAAATTTTACATTTAACTTAAATTAAAAATATAAATATACATTTTAGACACTAAGCATACTAGAATGTAATTCATATTTGTTCATTATCAAATTCTTTGCAAAATGATATTTCTTGTGAAGCTGTATATAAGTACATATATTTCGGGGAAAATATTACTTATAGATTAAATTAGTTTAACTACGAAATTTGATTTTGAGTTTATAGATATAAAACCTATTTTTCTTTGATAAAATAATTAGATTAGCTCATTAAATATTTACTGAAAGAAAGTAAATAATATTTACTTAGTACTGTTACGCAAACATTTTGTTTTCGAAATAAACATAATTTTTAAGAGTGAGAGTTTCGATTTATAGTATTTTTGAGCTTCAATTATCTTCCTACCACAGAAGCATATTTGTTTAAGACCAAATAAATTTTTAATTCGTCTGATGTTTTACTGGAAAAAATGAAAATTTTGACTTCCATTTGCTATAACGATAAGAATTATTAATTGTTAAGATTTTATGAATTTGAAAACTATGCAGTACTGTACTCTTTCTCATTATTAGAATAGAGACGATATATTTAAATATATTATTTGATAACAAAAATCTTCTTCCAAAACTTTTGATATCCTCTCGGTACAAATAACTAAGTTTAAAATTCTGATTTACATATATATTCGCTTCAATAAAAATATCAGTTTTAACTCAAAGTACATATAATTCTCATAAAACTTTCACAGAAACTATGTAACACTTGCAAATGTCTTTGGGGCAATAAAAAATTCCAAGTCAATGATTTCGGCATTTGGTATTAAGCCAGTATCATTTGATGTATTAAGAAATTGTAACAAGATTGCTTTCTCAAACAACACCAAAAATATTCACATCTCAATTTTAAACATATGCTGTCGTTAACAGATAAGGAACTTCATCACATTTCAAGACTTCAGGCTATTTAAACAACTAGAAATTTGGATTTCTGTCTGATACATGTCAATAGCTGTTGAAATGAAAATCTCCTTTCAAGCAGAAGAAACTTCCTCTCAGATGTCAATTTGAAATGAATGTGTTGCTTATTAATTTTTCTGTCTTCCAACTAAATTAAATCATTTTAACACATTTTTCAATCGAACATAAAGCTAAGTCTTTAAATATAAAATATTTTTAAAACGTAAAATAATTTAAGAAATAGTCATTATCAG
>JAPDSC010075773.1:634084-649678 GCA_026290005.1 Latrodectus geometricus | reverse complement strand
AAAAATGTTATAAAGATATCTTCTTTTCAAGAAATTTAATTATTGCATTATTTTTCTTGTTTTATAAATATATGTTGAAATTTAAGTTATGAATTGCTTCTTTGGAATATAATGAAAAAATTAATTAAGTATAGGAAAAATAATTAAAAGTTAATATTTTTAGAAAAACATTTCCTCGTCTTTCATTTTTCAAAAGTTTTGTTTAATTAAAATATGACCAAATGACATATTTATAAAGAATTTAATCTACTTTAATATGAATTTAATTTAATATTTGATTTAAATAGGTATAAACTTAGAAAATACCAGAAATTATTTTTTTAACTTACATTTTAAAAATATTGATATTTCAATTATTTAATAAGATAATTTATATATATATATATATATACGGAACACAGAAATTTTCTTATAATTTGATAATGTTTTGGAAGGATATGTATAAAAAATAGCTTGTTGTGGAAAGTTTGAAATATAAAATTCATATAAAGTAATTAAACACTTTAAATAATTAAATACTTTAAATAAAATTTCGGCGAAACAATGTTCTTGCGCTTTGCAAATTTGCAATAAATATAAAATAAAATTTGCTTGATTATAAATTTTATCAAAAATAAATATTTAATCTTTATTTTACTTTATAATCAAGAAGTTACTCATTATTTCACATTTTAAAATTTTTCAAAAAGTGCGAAAAAAAACAATTTTCACTGTACAAAATTCTTAGTTTAATCTGGAGAACATTCGATCTTTATAAATAATGTCAAAGTTCATAAATAATGTTTGCTACATATCAAAAATGATTTTTCCTAATAAAGGTAAAAGTTAAACATTTAATATGCATTTACATTTAAATAAATAAAAACATACTCAAAATACCATTTTTAAATTTGCATTATTAATCTGCGCTGATGTTGACAGTAATGTTTTCCATGTATTACTAAAAACACATTTATATATTAGAATCTAAATTCTTCAATAGTTTTGTATACTAAAGTCAGGAAAGAAATTGTTGTTTATACAATTGAATAAAATCCTGGAATTCTGAGAACCTTTTACCAAGAATATTAACGGAATTATTCTCTTAATAAAAATAAACTTATATGACGTCAGGCAAATGAACCAAATCGTGTTCAATGAAATTCATTAATAGCAAGATGGGGAAAAAGAAAATTTCTATACAGTAGAATATTAAAATTACTATATTCATCATACACTTATAAATCCTGCTTTGAAAACATCACGTTAATTAGTACACAAGTTACCACGTTTTTTAAGATTAAATTGAATAAATTCACGAATATTTTTAAATAAAATTAATTGAAAACTCGAAAATATTTGCTTAATTAATTACAAAGTTTCTTTTAGATATTTTCTCTTTTTTATTTAAAAGACCAAAAGTTGAAAATTTTATATTTATTTTTTTATAACATGAAATAAATAATTAACAATGAAAAAATATACATATATTACTGATAAATAATGTTAAATACAAAATCATTTGTGAAATAATTTTGTTTTTAATATTTTAAAATGAAAATAATTGAATTATTTTTTTTAGTTTAATGCTTTTATTTTCAATTTGAGTCAAAAATAAATTATATTGAGATTTTTGAACTTTTATTCTTAATATTTCTATAAATAAATAAAATTATAGGCACAAAATAGTGTATTTTTGAAATTTTTTTATGATGTTATTCAATTTTAAAGACTATTTTAAAAATTGGTTTAATATATATTTTTAAAATGGAGATAATTTAATAATATACATTACTAAATATACTTATAAAATGATAAAAATTGGTATTTTCTTATTAAATCCTACTTATTTGACTTTTTCTTACTTGTATTAATCTTTCAAATGATTTATATTTAATAAATAAACAATTTTATAAAGTGAATTAAGCATTTTTAAATTAAATTTTTAATGAAAACAAAGTATAAAATGAAAATTTGATTTGTAATATGTTTTATTTCATATTAAATACCAAATTTTATCCATAACGCATTTCACTTTTGATTTTAAATTATATTTTGTACAATTACATAAAAATTAAGCTATTTTAATTGAATTAATTATGTAGAAATATTTTTGGGTGACTAGAGATAAAAGATAAATTAATTTCTAATTATATTATCTCTTCTACAACTCAAAAGAAATTAAAATTGGTTCATTCAAAGTCAACCATGGATACTATCTGTAAGTTTTGGCTATAATAGTCGATTTTTCTTAAATTTATGTAATTATATCATAGATTGTGTATTTACTGATTGATCAAATTTAGAAACAAATTGAACACTAAATAGTTCGGTGTACCGATAGCCCAACCAGAGGATTAAAAAAAATTAAATAATGAATAAAAGGCAAGAAAATGTCATTATATTACATTATGAAGTATTATGAGAAATATTGATTAAGTGACAGTTAAAATATTTTCGGCAATCTATTAGTTTAAAGTTTCTTTTTTATTTATGGCTATCTTGAAAATTTCCAAGTCATTAAAAAATATATTAAAATACAATTATTATTATCATTATTTTTTTCCGTGCCAAAATATAAAAACACAAGCGTACTATTATAAAATCTTTATCAAAATGCATTTAAAAGATAATGAGCATTTCTCAACAGAGTTAAGTATTATTTTACAAAGCGAGGCTTTACATTACATAAATATTTGTACAAAACAACATGATTTAAATTATATCCCTCCTCATGTTTTTCATTTGCTTGTCAAGAAATTAAAATCCACCAGTTTTTAATGTTAGCTGTATTAATTGGAAATAAACTTTTACAATGGAACACAAAATGAACACATATTAATATTTATATTATCTTATATGTTGCAATTTAACTTTTGTTTATTTACATTTAAATTTATTTAATGGAATTTCTATTGATTAGTAATAAACTAAATAAGTAAAAAAAAATTCTATCAATTAATTTGTATTGGATATTATTTCCATAAAAATATTTTATAAAAATACTTTATTCTCAAATGCTAGAAAACTAAAACTTTAAATATTTTATTCCCAAATGCTAGAAAGTTATGGCTTTGATTTTTTCAAAATTGTTTACAAGCAGTACTTATATCTTACAAAATATCTTTTGTTATGGAGCTTTAAAGTACGTAATTTAATACGATTAAAAAATATTAGTATTTTAACATAGTATAAAATTTTAATTAAATATAACTGTTTTATAACAATCAACAATATTGAATATATATATTAGCTAAAGCACACATTCAAAAATATTTACTAAATACTTTTCTTATTAAGTGCTTTAAGGGAATGGATTATTTAAATATTACATTAAGGTGATAAAATTTTAGATTTATCTGAGTATTTATTACACGAAGTTAGACAAAATGAATTAAATTATAGAAAAGTCAATTCCTGACGACAAATCAGACACAAATAAATAAAATTATATTTCTTTTAATTATTTTAAATTCTAATAAAAAGTATATCAGTTAATCTGTAATTAATTATTAGGTTGTAATAGGTAATTATTATTATGAGGACATATTAATATAAATGATATTATAAAAAAATAATGATAAATTTCTATTAGGATAAATTCAAAAGCTAATTATTTTTTCAGCCAAATAACAGTTATTAAGTTTAATTCATTTCTATTGAAAACTAAACAGTATAGTTAAAAATAAATCAAAATTTATATTGACTTACTAAAATGGGTAAGATGTACGCTGTAACCAAACAATATATGTGTAATCAAAATATAAACTCTAATTTCATCTGAAACAAATTCCAAAACTAACTATGAGATTTCAAAAAGCTCAATTTTTTATAATTCATAAATATTCTTCTTTAGTATTTCAGTTACATCAGTCACTTTAATTTTATTAAAAATACTGAAATATAATTATTTTAATTAAATATTTTAAGCTCTTTTTGTAGGTATATATTATACAATATTATATTTGTTTAACGTTTTTCCATAGAAAGGAAATTTTATTTTAGTCGAATGTTCAACACATTATTACATTGAAGAATGAAGATGATTTTGTTACCCAGAGAGATATTCTAAATTCCTTCACATTATTACATCGAAGACTAAAGCATGTTTTGATATTCAAAGACACATTTTAATTTCCCTTGAGGGATTTTAAATATTTCTATCAGAGTTGTTGGAATAGGCTATGACGTCGTTTATTGAATATTCAGAAGTAAATACAAAATGAAGTTGAATCATCGGAGTTAGTCGATTAAAAATAACTTATTCTTAACATATACATTATCAAAGAGTCGGGACAATTTCAGATATATTTTCTTTGTTTATTATATACGTTTGGCGAAATAGTAATCCATTATTTTTTTGGTAGACGTCTGTAACGATCAATATCTTGTGAGGTATCTATCAAACACTTTCAGATTTATGCTTATTGGAAAGGCGACATTGGACACTAAAATATTCTCTTGCGTTTTTTTGTTTGATTAATTTAGTTATGAGTACAAGGTTTTAAAAATGGAATACAACAAACAGAAAATTCGATACATTTTACTTTTTCTTTTATTATGGATAATGGCAAAAGTGCTAGCCAGGTGGCTAATATTGTGATAGGTGTTTATCGTACTATATAAAATTGCTACAACCGGTTACGTAAATCTTTGGTTTCGTCGATTATGTTCGGGTATTTTTTATGTTAAAGATGCACCTCGCTTCAATACAGCATCGTCGAGAATGTCTATAAAATATAAAAAATTATCGAAGTTTACCTCATGTCAGCAGTCGTAGCTTCATGCAAGACCTAAAAATCTACATGAAAACTATTTTAAACCTTTTTGCAAAGCGAACCTCAAAGAATTTTCATAATGTTCACGTAAAAATAACGGATTTATTTTTCCCTAAACTAATATTTCATTCACGATTCGAAAAATAGATAATTTCTAACACAGTAATATCTACAAAATTAAAATCTGCTTAATTTTTTTAACTAAATCTTTTTGAGGATAAATGTTTGAATAATTTTAGAACTCTGACTTTGATCCACTTCATAAGAAAAAATAAAACAAAGCGTTATGATTTATATTAATTCCCAAATGTAATATAGTTGTGAATATGGTTATGTATTTTCCTGTTGTATGACGGAAGTGAATGAAATATTATTCCGCCTCTGTGTATAAAATATTCCAATAGTTGCAAATTAGGTTACAGTTTTTCATATTTTATATTATAAAATGCATGAAAATATCTTAATTTCAATATATCTATAAATGATACTAATGATCTAAAATATAAATTATTTGACAGTTAAAATTTATTTCACAAACTTTTACGATTATTTGCATTTTACAAATATTTCCAAAATTTATTAAATAATTCAAAAACTAATTAATTATTATATTAAATATTAAAAATCATTTACATTTGATGTTATTAATTTCATGTTGAATAAAATAGTTTTAATTAATAATTAGTAGCCAAAATATTACAATTTATTTCATTTGAAAAATGGATTTACCACTGTTAAATTCTGCAAAATTTCGTTAGAGAATTGAATTACAACTGTAGTATTATCTATGCAAATGTATATGCAATTATTCATTTCATATATGATAAACTATATCAAATGGAATAATACTCATTTTTATTTCTTAAAAAATTAAACATTAACATACATTTTTCTATAATTTAATTAAAGTACAAACTCATATCCTTAATGGGGATATGTCACATTTAAAAATAACAAATGAATGAAAAATGTTCATCAATTTTAATATCCATAGCAATAACTTATTTTTTATTATCTTTTAAAAGCAATCAATTTTAGAGTTTATATCCATTATTATGTTAATACTCAAGTATATATTTTATGAAAATTTCATTAGTATTACATATTTAACTTTTTTTATATAGTATGGATTTTCAAACATATTTAAAATGTGATATGAATACTTATAATATTCACTTAAATTTTTCCTTTGAATTTACTAAATTATAATTGAAAATATCTAGACTTAAA
Source organism: Latrodectus geometricus (assembly GCA_026290005.1). NCBI lineage: Eukaryota > Metazoa > Arthropoda > Arachnida > Araneae > Theridiidae > Latrodectus > Latrodectus geometricus. Next base: position 643,691 of record JAPDSC010075773.1, on the reverse strand, counting down.
AATATTATCAAAAATAACTAAATTTCAGAAAATTAAGTTTTAATTTTAAGTAGATAAGTAAAGTGTACATATTTCATTTAAATCCTATTACTATATGTAAAACATTACCTTAATTTCTGTAAATTATAATGTAAACATTTATATTCTGTTTAAATAATTAAATGTTTTTTTTTACTCTTTTAAATAAGTATCTTTAATTTTTTGGCATTTTATTGATAAATAACATTTTTTAATTTTCTCAATTAATCACCTTTAATGAATATTGTGATTTAGAAAAGAGTAAATACGAGTACTTAAAAATACATTAAATGTATTAATATATATTATATTATTAGCAATATTATATTATTAACAGTATTAATAATATATTAATCTTTAGCAACACTGTTAATATAATATTTATTAACATTTATTATCAATATTCATTAATCTTTTTTTTCTGAATTTCCTGTATTCATTAAGAAGAATAGGAAACTATTTCACATCATTGTAACCATAAAATATTGTCACCAAACAAATCATTCCTATTATTATGACTAAAACGTGCCGAAATATTAAAGCCATAACTTTACATTTTCCAGAAATACATTTCTTTAAGACGATCCCTGTGAGATTCAAGACAGCACGTTTCTCAATATTTCAAGAAATAACTCTTATGTAAGCTTCACAGTAATATTGCTTATAAAATTTGATAAATGTATATTTGATATTTTACATTAAAATATATTGTTCATAAATATCGCAATTGTAACATTTTTCCTTACAACCCGTTTAAAATATTATTTAATGTAAGATTTTAGTTTCCCACGCAAGATTTATTCATTCATTAAATACTCCTTTTATGTGTTTTGTATTTTGATCTTAGTATTTTATTTGAAAAATAAAAAAATTCATTTTCTCATCGGCTATTTAATCCTTTCAATGTTTCATAAAATTTATCTTTTATACTGGCCGGCTTTTTTTATCAGTTCTTGCTCAGAAACCACTAAAATATTCATAATTAGTGTACATAAAAATTTTGTATTAATTTGAAAATTTATTTACAAACCATAATTAATTTGAATAGAAAATTTATTTATGAACCAAATTTATTCATTAACTTCTCGTGGATTAGTTAAATTGATTTCATTTAGGACATCAAAAGCATTCATAAATTTAAAACCTGATGAATTAGTTTGGACAATAAAATACTGTTTATGCAATTTTAAGATTGAGAAGCAATCATTCCTATCTAGTTTAGAAGTTTGAAAACTTCCACATTTTAATTTGCACGAAACTAAATGCATTTGAAGTTCAGAATAAGCAAATTGACTCCCTGTGCTATAACAATAATTTTATTACTTCATTTATCCCAATGAATGACGATATGTGAGGTAATAAAATTATTCTTATAGTATACAGATCGAAAGTGAATTCAAGGCTCTTATTATATATGATCCTAATTTACATATTTTTCACATTATTTTTGCTAATTAGTAATATCAACAAAAATAATGCTTTATATAGAAAGATTATTGATTTTAAGTTCAAATACAAATCGCATCATACGCGAGCGTGTAACATTGAATTCAAAATAAATTACATCCTAATAGACGGATAAAAAGAGACTATCTTTTTCATATCAGAACAGGGAGTATTAAAAAAATATATAAGGACTGTGTCACTATATATTGGGACATATTGATCTGTATCTATTTGTATGTCTATTTTGTAATCTCAATTTATACCAATTTCTGCACAGCATAGTGGGCAGCCTTATAACATAAGGCTTCAATAAGGCATTTTACATGACACCGAGTTTTGGTCCTTCAGGAGTAGTGGGACGTTGTCATCAGTTGCAAAGAATTAAACCCAGAGAACTCCTAAGAATCTTCCTCGACAGCTTGATTTGCTTGTCACTCAGTTGTCATTTTTTGCACACAAGGGCTAAATAAAAAGGAACCTACACTTGAATGTAAACTCTGAAATTCCACAAATACCCAAGCTGAGTTGGGAATTGAAATCCACCAACTGTTGAACTGAAAACCAGAGCCATAATTACTCCATTATTAGGTAAGTACTGATCCAGACAGGTGTTTCCGCAAAATGCTCAAGTGCAATATCAATTTCCCGTTGCTTATTACTGGGATCGAAAGCAAGACCTTCCACTCAGAAGAGTGGCTTCCTATGACACAGAGTGGTTTCTTATCCACGATGAACTCAAATGCATTCTTTTGAATGTTATTTTTTCATCAAGAGAAAATAACATCTAAATGAACCATTATTTGCTTTTGAAATAAATAATCAATAAAATATGAATGTCTTCAATCTCGAAAATAATATATTTCATTCTTCTTTCTAATAAACCACTCGTAACACAGCTATATCATAGCTTTTTCCTTTGTTATATTTTTTAATTAAGGCTTCATCTCCAAATATATCTACTATATTATCTTTGATAATATTAGAAAACAATTGTTTTACTCACAGACCTTTGTTATAGTTTTCTTTTGGAGCTTCCATTTTATCATGAATCTAAGCCATCCACGAAAGCAATTTCCTTATTAGAATGTATTTCTACACTGTTTCGAGCCAATAGAAAGTAATTTATATTTCTTGATTACCAAAATAAAATCAGTTTTCAAGTTAGCTCATCACATTTTTCATTTATTGAACTATGTCCTCTTCAACTTTTAATAAATACCCTACTCGCATATGAGTGTTTCACCATAATAACTTAAGTTTTTCTTCTATGCGAATCATTGACTCAAAATTTTAAGGTATGTTTTTAACAGCTTGTGGACACAAAATAGTAGTGAATAAAATTTATTACTTATTCATATTTGTTAACAAATATATTCATTGAGACTTGACTGTTTGTGGTTGCTTATTTACACTTTTTGTTCTAGAAGTTATGAATATTCTGTGAATATTTTAAATAACTTTTTAGTAAATACTATAATCATTATTAAAAACAACTATTTATACCTGAAATTAACTTTCAGAAAAAGATTGACTGTTAGGTAAATAAATAATTTGTGTTTGTAGAAAGAAACTACTTATTGAATAGTATGTCTAATCAATAACTTCAATTTCAAGTTTAAGTAACAAATGTATGACTGAATTTGGTCTTGAATGTAAAGTAGGTTTTATTGTTTTGGGTTCAATTCATTTTCTTCTTGTGCTAGTTATTTTTTTCATTTTTAAATCATTAGTATACTTAAAAGAAAGAAAAAGTGTAAAATACGATTTCTTGCACTTTAGTTTGTGTTATTTAACACTTAATTATTTTTAATTTTTGTCGATGAATTAATTATTTAATAAATTACATTTTTAATAAATACATCATCAGATATATATATAATCAATTTTGAACACTCGATTGTCAAATTTTCTTATTTGCGAACAACATCGAATTTGATTTGCGATACGTTATAATGAATACCGTTAAAATTTTTTCTTAAACTTACTTTTAAAGTTCGAACTTTCAAAATCTAAGATTTAATGAAAATATCATGTATATTTTAAAAGAAAATACAGTTAAATTAAAGTGCATTTTATTTATTTCCCTGTATTTAATAAAATATTTTTTTTTCGAAATTAATTAGATAGTCTATTACATTACTTATCATTATTAATATGATTATTAAAATTTGTTTGTCGATAAATGAACATGTGATAGATTTCAGATTATATTGTCAGATATTTAAGATCGAGGTTCAAAGAAACTAAAAAGTAAAAACCCTGTAAAATGTTTTGTCGCAGGGAAGCATTTTCTTTCATAACCTTTAAAAAATAAATGGAATTGTTTCAGAAAATCCTTCTATAAATATCAATTAAATAACTATTATCTCTAAGAAATTTCATGAAAAAAATAATCAATAAAAAATTGTAAAAGACGAAAGCAATTTTATTAAATCTTCTTTCTAATTATTTCATACATAAGAAAGTTTGGGAATTTTAAGCATTTATTCTTGTCAAATATTATAACATTTTTGTTCCAAAAACATTCATGAATCCTTTAGTTTTTGTTTCATTACTTCTTATTAAAGATGAAAATAATTTTGTCTAAAACATTCTCTGAGTTAATTAAAAAATAACAATCTTTTATAGATTTTAAAAGATGTATCTCCAGTTTAGACATTTAGTGACAATTAAAATTTCACTTTTTTATTTTCTTACATTTTACACACATAAATTTCCGGAATATTAACAAAATGATTGTTAAATTTCTTTTAAATATTTTTAATTCCATAATTTTTAAAAAATAAATTTAATTTTTTCAAAAATTATTTACAAAAATGCCTTTATTTCAAAAACTACAAGCAACAATATACGTACATTTAAAAAAAATCAGAAATTATTTAAATCACTGCAAGAAAGTTATTCCAATAGCTTTTTTAACTAGCAATAATTTTATAGCTCGATAATGCATTTTTTAATAGGTAATAATTTGACACCTCATGTAGATCTTAATGGCTCAACATCTTAATGGCTGAAGTTCAGAATAAGTTTTTTTTCTAAATTTCGTCGGACATTATAACCTATCAAGAAGACTTTTCATGGACATTTAATGTATTCCCGTGTCACACACGAGAGGAAGACTAGAAATTTCCAAGCACACACCCTGACAAATGTGCATGAGGAAAGAAGAAACGTGACTCATCCACAGTTGTAGAACTGCTCTAGGGATAAACTCCAAAACTCATTCTTTTAATCAGAGCTGTCCTACCAGAAGGTTTTGGTAAATCACATTATGTAGTAATGACTAAACCAATCTATGTCATTAAACGTAGATAATTCGTAAAACATTGATAAGTTATTTTACATTAAACTGTATTGATCGAAATATAGCAAATAACTGTAGTTGGAATACAAGTTTACAATTTAACAGTCGCAGCAATAGTTAATATTAAAATTAGTACTTTGAAATACCGAAGGTGTTAATAATTTTGAGAAGCATTTATTTCTATTGTTTAGCAATATATTGTCAAAAATAATATGCTATAAATTTTAACTATTATATTATTACAAATCAGCTTAAAGTTATTTATTAAAATTTAAAAAGCAAAGTTTTTTTTTCTTTTATTAAAGTTTTAATATGAGATTATAGTGTTTTAACAAATATTTTCATAGCTAACGCACTACAAAAGTCTTTCTAAGTATTTAATCAAGATCACATCCGAACAATAAACTTACAAATAATCAAAAAGAGAGAGAAGAGAGAAACAATGTCTACCCCAAATTCACTCAATTCATTTCGTATTCAATCACAGCTGAATGTTTACTTTTGTACCCTTAAGAGACCTCATTAGTTATTCGCAAAGACGGGGAAGAAATACTTGAAATTCTCCAGAGGGGGATTAAAATATCCTTTCAAAAGGCAAAATCAGAATTAGTGCATTTGATATAAGCTGCTACAAAATTACGTGCTTTGAAATTCCTCAAGTGACAGGGAAAAAAAGATCCATTCGGATAATGCAGGAATCTAGATGCATAAAACTTATACTTTCTGTCACCAAGTTCTCTCTAGCTCTGGGCAATCTGAATAAACAGAAGCTTGAATTTCAGTCAGCGATTTTTCAGTTGCTATTGACAGTAGCTTGTCTCCCCAAACAAATATTATTTTTAAAGTTTTGTTTCACAGAATATCGTTGTTTTAATGATCTAAAGACATTTCTGTCTCTTAAACTAATAAGAGAAATAGCTTATTTTCTTTTCCACACGGGTAATGTTGTAAATAAAAATATACATTTTATATATTCGAAAGTTTCCAAAAATTTAATTTTCATGATGTTAGGAGAGAAAGCAAAAACAAATTGATATTATCTTACTTAAAGAAATTTGTGTTTTAAAGTATTTAATTTTTAAGTAACGAAATTGCTTTATTTGTAATCTTCATGACGTTTGCTTTTTAAACGTGGATCTCTCTATATTATTTTGAAAAATATATAATAAGGTCCTACATCATACACACACACACGCATCTGAATCGATTAAAAATTTTCTAATTTGTTATTGAGAAACAGATTAAATATCTTTGATATGAAGCAATAAACTATGACTTGAGGTAGATTGAATTGGTTTCATATAAATCAAAGAGTAATAGTGAATTTCAAGTTGCAATAAATCATACAATAAGCACAGTATGTTGTAAATTAACCTAATGAAGAAATACGTATTTTTAGATTTCGTAAAGCTGAGCTATTATAGACATTCATAATAAAAATAAATAACTATACAGTTATTATATATATATATATATATATATATATATATATATATATATATATATATATATTAAAAATAAAAATTTATTTTAAAAATTTTTGAAAAAATGAAAAATTAGTGAAAAATTAGTTTGTAAAATAGTCTCTTTTAAGTATTGGATTATAAATCAGTTATGATAGAAACATTAATCTACTTAGAAAACATAAATTTAGAATACATTGAAAACAGCACACAATATTTATTTATTTTCAAGTGGTTCCCTCTTTATACTTCAATATGCAATTTTATATAAACAAATATTTCGCCTATTTTTGTTTTATAAATAATGAGTTTACAAAATATAAAATATTGAATACTTACAAAATTTGACAAAGAGGATGTATGTTATGATATAATAATTCCGAACTCATCAAACTAAATTTATATTTTAAATAAAATTCAAATTTATAGCATAACCTGTTTAACTTCAATAAAAATGAGTTTTTTTATTTTAAAATATTATTATAATATGGTTAATCTAATAAATTAGTAAATACGTGCTCTAAAATATTAATACTGTTAAAATATTAATACTAAACTAATAATGTTGATTAAAAAATAGCTTGAAAGGAAATACTTGGGAACATAAAATTAATAAACATAATTTATCTCTAATCTTAAAAATAGTTTGTATTAGCACAAAGATTTTTTTATACATACTATAGAAAGCATTGTATTCTTTGGATAACATGTAAAATGAATTACTCTAAATTTTTTTAGATAAAGCAAGCAATTTTCAACCTTTATTTTTTTAGGCAGACAAAAAAAACTAGAAACATATCGATACTTACATTCTCGTATATTAATGACTGAAGGTAGGAAAAAGCTGAAACAAGTCTAATTGTGTTTGAATTCAGTTTGTAATTAATATTTCATTTCCTTCAAAATAAAATAAAGGAGTTTAATCATAAAATTGATTACTAAGTTTGTTAAGATAATTTATATCTTCTAAACAATTTTTTATTAGTTCAATAAAAATATATATTTCTGCATTAGTTTGGTATAAAAATTTGAAAAAAATGATGATACCTCAGTTATAAAGGTGTAATTTGATTTTAAAAGTGTTGGACATCATATTTCTAAATGCAACTTATTTATGATTCTTGATAAAAACTCATTGTTTGAATTTTGTAAACGAAAACATACTATAATTTCATTTAACTATTTACTTTAATATTTATCTGTCTAAAATTTTAAAATAATGCACAATTTGTGAAGCTAGAAATAAATTTCCTCTGAAACGAGTTACTTATAGTACTAGAAGCAAACCAAGTTAGCAGAACTGCCAAAAAACGAAGCATAACGTCAAAAGGAATTCATTAATTAAAATAAAATCACATAATTCACACTGTTTTCATTACATGACTATGAAAATGCACCTCTCTTCCCACAAGATAAATGAGTATTCCATGAAATTTACACAAATCAAAGCATCATTAGTTCTTGATTTCTATATATTTCCTAGCTTGCTTTCCTTAACTTTTGTTGTTAAATGATCAAAGCACGCAACAGTTTCAAATCTCAAATAAATCTTTATAATGAGTTGTATTTTGTGAATTTTCAAAATTTAATAGTGGTGAATATTCTGGTGAGTTTTCTAGAAATTTAAAATGTTGAACTTCAGAGGCTTTTTAATTTTATATGCATATCAATTTCTGAACATTTAATGCATAACTTTCTATGAAGTAATTTATCACACACGAAAAAGGTGAAATAAATATCAGATCAAATAAATAGTGCAAATGAAGTAGTGAATTACACATTACGAAACTTGATTTATGCAAATTTTAATGAAACATTTGTGTTATAACCAAAAATTTAAAAAATAAATTTCCAAATTATGCTATAAGCGCAATATGGTTAAAAACTCATGTAATCATATGGAACTAAAAATGTAATAAAAAAATATACAAAAAGACTAAATTTATAATATAACATCATACTTATTGAGAAAACCATAAGAGTATGAAAAATATTACATAAATTATATTTTTGTGTAACGAAATTGTAACTACAATTTGATAAATACCTATTAAATTTATTATTAGCTTTTATAATAGCTTTATAGATTTCTCTTTCTTATATGTATTATTCACCACACAGTCCAAAAATAATTTTTTTTTCAATTTATAGTAAATTAAAATTATGATTTATTGAAATAAATATTCCTTAGAAGTATATAATATTAATAGGAATAGTATAAACATTCCATTTTAATCATAATGATTAGTACTTGCATAAAATATAACTTAAACTTAAGTTGTGGTACAATTTCAAATAAACACTGGTACAATTTCATTACAAAATATAACAAATGCAATATTCTAACTATTTTATTTAGCAATCGATAAACATTAAATATAAAATTTTCAATCAGTTGAATAGAATAAGGAAGCAAATTGTTATCAAAGGAAACTTCTTATAATCATTAATAATGAATGAAACGGGAAATTTATTTTCTGTGATACATTGTGTGTTTGTATATATATATATATATATATATATATATATATATATATATATATATATTGCTGATTTTTTTTATAAAAATTATTTGGCTAAATAATATTTATTATTAATTTTTATAATTTTATTTAAATACCTTATAAAATTTGTAAAATTTTAAATTCCCAACACATATAAGTTAGTGTTTCACAATTTAAATTGAAATCGGGATTAAAACAATTTTAAAAAAATAACATGTGTTTATAACCTTTCGCTTAATCATAGATTATATAATAATATCACTTATTATCTAGAATGGTACTGATTCAAATTGCATCGTGATTACTGTATTCATTGCAATTTCTAACTTTAAGACTAATCCCAAATACAGTCACTAATATATCTAAACTGCAAATTAGCATTCACATCTGCGATGAAATATGTAACTTAACTCATTTGTGTGTTGCCGAAATTAATTTCTCATGAGAATAGTTTTCATATTAAGCATCATTATTTACTAGAGTGTCTCATGAATGGTTAATAAAAAACTCATAAATTATTCCAAATACTCTCGAACTTCCCACATAAATGACACAGCGTTGAAGTTAAATTACTCCGTAGAAAATAAATGTTGAAAACTTTAATGAAAGTTTGCAATTATTCTTTTGTTAATAATATAAGTAAAACAACTACGGTTAGTGATGTTGATGTCTTCCAGGTAAACTTGAAATAAAGTAATATTTAGTCTAAAAATTTTTAACTGTATTTTAATGTCATGATGTATCATATGTATTTCGTTGAAATTTTTACTTTTCATGGAATAATATATATATATAAACATATATATATATATATATATATATATATATATATATATATATATATATATATATATGTATATATATATATATAT
>JAPDSC010075773.1:562649-631497 GCA_026290005.1 Latrodectus geometricus | reverse complement strand
ATGTATGTATGTATAATCATACGTGTTTTTGAAAAGGAAAATAATCACTGAAATAGAGCTCCGTTTAATTAAACTAAGTTTGTAAAAACTTTTTACAAAGATAGTTTAAAGAAATACTCGTCAAATATTGAATAACATGACTTTGGTTGATTAATCGTCTATTTAAATGAATTAAAACTAATCATGTTGTTTAAAGAGATTAAATTTTAATTTATAATAATAACAACAAATAATTTATAAAGAAAATTATCATTGTATAATTCATTGTTTATATTGTAATATGGATAAGGTTTCTCAAGTTTAAAAATTGAAATGAGAAAAACGGATTTATTCCACATTTAATGCAAATATTCATTGATTGTCTTACGTGTATTATGCAATTTTTTAAAAATTTGATTGTATTCAGTGAATATCTATAACCGATACAATTATAATAACATATAGGAAACAATTTTTATGTATTTTAATGAAAAGTTTTATGATTATTTATTCTTCTTTTATACAAGTTTTAACATATAATCTAAATTGTTCAAAAATTCATGAATGCTAGAATTAAATTAAACTTTTAGGAGTTTCATTCGAATGAAAATGAATTTTGCAACATATTTAACTGTTCTTTAAAATTACAAACCGCAATATTCTTCACAATATATATCCTTCTCTAGGTATCTGTTATAAGATTATAATAGAATATCTCAATAAAATCTATATATGAAAACATTTACTTTTAATATTATTCATCTAATGTTCGAATCAATGATTTGGGCACCTGAACACTGGCACCTGAGAAAATAATTTCATTCTCAGTGTGATTGCAAAAAATAATATAATATTTTAATAACGCTATTATTAGAACTGAAAGCATTTTTAAGAATAATATCATGCATAGTTTAAACTTATAACGTTATTAAAAATTTGAAAAATCCTAGTAAATAATATTTTTAATACAAAATAATATTTATTTTTTTTTTATTTCTAATGGCGGGCACCTTTGAGCAAGTAAGAAAATTAGCCCTTTTGCTGCAACAAGGCAGGAAACTGCTACTCATTTTATCGTTACCCGTTGGGCACCTGTGAAACAAGTCACGGAGGTACGAGTAGCATCACTCACGCCAAACCACCACAAACCCGTTTATAGTTCGGGCCACTTTCATCTATTATCTGAGGAAAGAACAAGAAACAGATAGAGAGAAAGGGAAAATACATCACACAAGAGCCGGGATTCGAACCCATGCCTCCCCAGCCGTAGTCAGTTACGCTAACCACTAGACAGGTTAGGCGGCTCGCAAAATAATATAAAATATTATTTTTAACTTTTTAATGAATCCTTGTTTTATAAACTAACACTTAAATGAAATTAAAAAATTTTTAAGATAATTTTTATAATACACAATACATTAAATTCATAATATTTATTAAGAATCTACAAACGCTGGAGTATGAATCTTTAGAAAGTATAAACCAAGTCATTAAATTAAATTCAAAGTTCAAACATTATAGGTTAGGATATAAAATTCCTTTAATTCTCGGAAAATCAGACACATTTATTCTTCCTGAGTATTGCAAATTAAATCTAAGTATTTTCTATTAATTCCGAGCTATCTGATATCAGAATAAAGCATATTATTTCCTAAACTCAAATCTCTTAAAGTGCAAAGTTTGTTGAATAAAATTGAAAGATTTGGCTCACATTACACACACACCACACACACACACACACACACACACACATATATATATATATATATATATATATATATATATATATATATATATATATGATTTTATAAACTATGGTAGGAAAAGATTTTATTTCAATGTAATGAGAAATAGACAAACAATGAACAACACCAAGAGCATGTTTTACCCTGATAGACAATTTTTCTTCAAATATCCTTTTAATAAGACGTATTTTTGTAATATTATCCATTTCATTAGTTTTATTTTCTAAAAGTGTTTACTCTTTTATTAAACAAATTTGTTCTGTACAGCTTTAATGTTTTCTATGTGCTAGTTAAGGTTTATTTATAGAATTACACTGATGAGATAAAAATGTTAATCAGCAAAATTCTTTATTCATTTGGTTATATTTTTCTAGTTTTGATTTGATAGAATCAGATTAAAAATATTGTTAAACTATTGAAATTGATTAATTAATAAAAATTATACTTAATTCTCCATTTTGAAATGAAGGGAAATTTTCATTTTAGCTTAATATTAAATTTAAATCGGAATAAAATGTATCTATTAAAATTTAATATTTTTTGAATTGTTTGATTGAATAAATGAATAATTCTTAAAGATACAAATAATATAATTTTAGATAGTAATTTATACATGAACATAATATGCAAAGTAATATAAACATAAAAATTTATTTAGTATTCCCATCAAAAGTTTTAATTTCTTTTTTTTTTTTTTAGGAAAACCTCAATATTTTAATCTTGGCTTAAAATCAAAATATTGGTTTAGGGAAAAAGTAATCCATTATTTTTTTGGTAGACGTCTGTAGTGATCGATATCTCGTGAGGTATCTATCAAACAATTTCAGATTTATGATCTTTGGAAAGGTGACATTTGACACTAAAGTATTCTCTTGCGGTTTTTTGTTTGATTAATTTAATTACGAGTACAAGGTTTTAAAAATGGAAGACAACAAACAGAAAATTCGATACATTTTCGTTTTTCTCTTGTAACGGCGAAAAAGATAGCTGGGTGGCTAAAATTGTGAAAGGTGTTTATCGTCCTATAAAAGACTGTAACAACCAGTTACGTACAATTTTTGTTTCGTCGATTCCGTTCGGGTATTTTTGATGTTAGAGATGCGCCTCACATGTGGATACAGCTTCGTCGAAAATGTCTATAAAATATTAAAAATGATCGAAGTTAACCGTATGTCAGCAGTCGTAACGCGCAAGATCTAAAAATCTACAAGAAAGCTGTTTTAAACCTTTTTACAAAGTGAATCCAAAAGAAGTTACATAAAGTTCACGTAAAAAAAAATGGATTTCTTTTTCCCCAATATAATTTTTATCATTTACTTTTAGAATTATTTACCTTTTATTTTAGAATTAATTCAGATAACATAAAATATTAAATGATGCTTAAAATCCAAATATTTGTGTATGGTAACATACACATTTAATAAAATTATATGTTTAAAACTTAAATAATATGAAATATTACACAACATAACTACAGTAATTTTAATTGTGTAGATTGTTACAATGTAAATATCATATATAGCAAATATTTCTAGACTCTTGATGTTAAAATTTCTATTATAAAATAATGTGAACTTCATTGTAGCTCATCTGTTTTTTACGTAATATGTAAAATAATAAATAAAAAATTCGATATTATATAAGCAAACATTAGTAATTTTTAAGTAATATAATTACTTCCTTTTAATATTTAAAGCAGTTGGTTTAATTTTAAAAGAATCATATATTTAAAAGTAAGATATTGATGAAAAAATCTTATTTTAATTCATTCAACATTTAGAAGATTAATTTATCGTAGAAACAAAAACTAATATTTTTTAATACCTCTTAAAAATATTTTATTGTATTGTAAAAAATTTATTATATAATTCCCAAAAGGATTCATTGTTACTTTAAAAATTGTTTACGTGCAGAGCTGTTACATAAATTTGTAATATTGGAATTTCACAGCATCAGATTTCATTTTAAAGGAAATAAAGTTGTATAACTTTTTTTTATAATTTTTTACTTTTCATGTTATTTTCTTTGCATGTCTTATAACTCATCGACTCTAAAATCATTTGAAATGATCATGCAAAATAATTTTTTAGAACTGTTGTTTTAATCAAATTCCATACTGCAAACGTAAATTAGATACTGTATCCATAATTTTGGTAAACATTTCATTTCTTATATACTATATATTTATAAATATAAATTACATATGTATTTTCCAAATTAAATGTATTAATGGATTATTTATCAAGGAAACATGACATAGCTATCATCTAAAATAATTTTATAGTACTTTCAATATTTTCTCAAAACATCCTTTTTTACATTTAAATGTATGTCTTTTGAAAGTGATATTAACATTAATTTACTCCACTCACTTCTGGAACACAAAACAAATATAAGTCATTTCAAATTTAAATCACTGAATTTATTGAAAGTAACGAATGTTTGTAATTTGGTTTCTTTCAAATTGATGTAATATGGAAATAAGCCAATTTGTTAGATATCCAGTTTAGTAATCGATTTTATAAAAACAGATTAAATCATTTAAAAAGGCATTAATTTAGATGATTCTTATGATAGATTGGTAACAAAATATCAAAGTACTTCCTTCAAATGTTGCTTATATCAAAGATGAGAAGTTAGTAAATCCTACATTTTATATGCCTAGAGTCATTAATGAAAGGGAGGTGAGAAAAATTGGCAAATAGCAATCAGATATGCTTTATTTCAGTTGCCTAAAAGATTTATTAATATTGATCCAATATCAAATAATCCTTCAAAACAGTGTAAAATTAAATGAATTAAACTAATTATAATATACTTTAAAAAAATTAGATACATACGAAATGAAGTGAATAGTTTAAAGATATTATTTTATGTGTACATTTAAAAACTTAAACTACATTTATTTGATCTAAGTTTATTATTAGTTAACATATTTTTATGTATGGCAAAACTTTTAATTTAGACATTTAGAGTTTAACTACAGAGGCATGTTACCTAGTCTTAATGATCAAATGAATTCAAGGTTATTTAATTTTAATGGTATTCTTTTAAGAATATTTACTTAATAATTTTTATTAAAAACACTTTTTTCTTTTTCAAATGTTAAACCTAAAACTCTAAACACCATTCAGTTTCACTCATAATAGATTTAACTTTTTTTGAAAAATTTAATTTTTTCTGTTCCTGATAACTCAACTACTGGCTGCTGTGTTTTGCAAAATATTCAGATGTATATTTACCTTTATGCTAAATTTTCTCAAGAAATTATTAAAAGCTTTGTTTGCATATCTTTAATAATGCATTTAAAAAAGACCTAGTAGAGCATTGCACGATCAGAAAACAATGTACCAAAAAACGGATTATTTTAAAAGTACAATTTGTTTAATATAGATAAGTTCAATGTGCCAACTTTATTTATGAAATATTTCTTTAAATATTAAGCAAGTATTAAATAAAAATTAAATTACCACTTTGTTTACTATCTGTTAACAAGATAGGAAATGAAAATTGCTTATCTTTGGAAATAAATATATACAGGGTCACTAAGAAAACAAGAAGAATATCATAATATATGTAAATCATGTTATATACAGATTAAAAAGCATATAATTACCATTCTTTATGTTATCCTTATTTTTAGTTTTAATTATTAGGGAAAAATTATTAATGATATCTTTGTGGAGAAGAAAATTATTACCAACTTTAGCTTAAAGCGTTACAAGATAAATATATATGAAATTTAACTTATACTCGTACATCAATGAAATGATCGTGACAAATCACGATGACAAATGCGAACAAACAAAACAATAAACTTCCTGCATAGATATTATTTCGTTTCTTCAAGAAATGATATCTATTAAATAACAAAAACACTAGTCTTCCTTATATCCTGTAAATCACATCTGTAGTTTGCATTCCAAACCTGAACTTATAATTATAAATATTAAATTAACATTAATTTTACTGTTAATCAAAATAATTTCGTTATCAGCTTATATTCTTCCTCGTGTAATGCGTAAATGGTATTCATGTAACTGTTTGCTATATGAACGGAATTCCATTTAGTATCCTTTTTAAATAAATTATATAGACTTTCTTATAACTGCTGAATACTATTTTGAGGGTACATTGTTCAATGAAAGCTTAATTTATATTCCAGATCTATCAAATATTAATCAGGATTAGAAACGTAGTGTTCCTTTTACCAAATATATTTCCCATGATCAAGAAAGAACCAAGTGGACCCTGAAAATAAAAGTATTTTTGAATCAGAATATAATTACTAAATTTATGTCAATTACATATAATAATCTTAAGGACATATGTCAACTTAAACATGATATTATTTATAAAAATGAATCATTAAAGTATTGCCTATATTAAATGTGGTAATTTAATGATAATCACATAATTTGTTTTCCAATAAACAAGCAATTTGACAAGTATTCCATATCAATTGATTTCATTAAACTTTGATTAAGAAGTTAGTATGGCTGCTGTACTATCCATAAACAATAGTACTATAAATTTACAGTTAATAGTTTCATACTTTCATGCCCAAATTAAGTTTGCTGATGTCTTTTTACTTCACCGTCCAACTATCTTTTTCAAAGACTCTTTAAATAACCTTATATTCTAGCATTTATTTAAAACATTTAAAAATGAAAAAATCTACAAAAAATAATATCAAGATCACAAAGATTGAACATTGACAATATTAGCCTTATAAATATTAAATCTATATTATTTTAGCCTTATAATTATTAAATCTTAAAAATGACGTAAAAAGAGTTCCCCAATGAAGGTTAAGATAGTTTATGATTATCTGTTATACAGGAAACTTGTATTAATTTTACATTTGATATTATGATGATGTGATTATAATACAAAAAATATCTGAAAGAAGTAATTAATTATACTAAAAAGATTTCATTTATTGAAAATATAAATCAAATATTCAATTGACTGCAGATTCACCTTGTAACGATATATTTTCATTTATTTTTGAGTTCAAGGTAATTTAAAGGAGAGATTTCAAATTTGCAGTTCCTCAAGTTTTAAATTTTTAGCGTGCTACCTAAGAATGCACCAAATAATGTACTTAAAATTTTACAAACTGTGTTCACGAGAATATTTTGTATATTTTTAATCAACTTAAAATACATTTTCAAAAAATTTAAAAACAAATTGTTAAATCATACAATTAAAAAGAAGTTGTTTTTCGTAAAATATGAATATTTAATACGCAATTAAGTTTAACGGTTTATGGGTTCATTAAGAAACACACTTCAAACGGAACATTTCTGCTATATTACGTCCTACATATTATGTCTTATACATTACCTCATACGGATGTATGCTTTGCAATTTTTAATATATTCATTTTTAAAATATCACAGTGTAATATTCTTTGTCCAATCCACAAAAATTATAAATAAGTATTCTCAAGATATGTATGTTACACACAGATAACTTAGAAAATGTTTAAACTTTTTAAGGTGAATGCTAATGGATACATATAAGATTAATTTACAAATAGCGACTCGATATTCAATTGATATAAATATCATATTTGAAATGCTAAAGCAATTTTTGACTTCACGTGAGGAAATAAGAAAATAGATAATAAAATAGTTTATTTAATTTTTATTTTTCCTCTAACAGTATTCATAAAAATCTTTTCTTAGAAAGTATGTCATAAAGAAACTTATTTTAAATTAAATATATAAGTTCTTTTATTAAATATTTCACTTAAAGTATAACAAATGCTTAAAATTGAAATTTTCTTAGTTTGTTTCCTCTAGTAGCTTATGTTTCAAGTCACAGATATTATTTTATTTTCAGTATAATAATAACACATTTTAAAAAGTAACATGAATTTTGTATTTAGGATAGTAATAACTTTAAAAACCATAAATTAAAAAAAAAATTAATGATTGAAATTTATTCATAACTAAGTTAAATGACTAATATCTGTTATGGAAAAGTAATGCTCATAATCAGAGCATTTGAACATTTTGAAGACTCTTTAAAATTCTTTTATAGAACATTTTGTAGTTTCTATAAAAATATTTTGCAACAACATTTTCTTTAAAAAAAAAAAAAAAAAAAAAAAAAAAAATATAAAATTTTATAATTTTTATAAAATTCTTACTATATTTAAATATTTCTTTATAGGTTTTTCGTATATCTGCAGCATAATGGTTTCTTTGAATTTGCTCAAATTTAAAAAATTCCATATATATGATTTTTTGATTGATTTTTGAAATTTTTATGTGAAAGATAAGCAAGTAATTTTTATCAAGAAAATCACAACAAAAATCAAGAAAGAGAGAGGATCTAATGATAAATAATTAAAATTATTTATAACGAATCACGTAAGTGATTTTATTCTCTTGAAGCTGTATACATTTCAGTTTCTATTGAACCACACCCTTGTTTATTTAACAACTTTGTACACTTTTCATTAGATATTCATTAAGTCTGTTCAGATAAATGCAGATTAAGTATGAGAAAGCTTTCACCATGGAATTAAAAAAAAAGCTACTTCCCCAAAGTAATCAACTTCTGAATATATGAATCCGTCTTCTTACAAAATTAAGTGCGTTAACATATAGCTTATAATAAAAAATTACACTTTTTCAGAAACAAATGAGGAAAAGAAAATTAAAAGTAAAAGATTGAACTTTATGTAACCTAAAAAGATCGGACACACAGATTCATTTCATGTAACAACACTCCAGGCTGTTTTTCAACTTTTAAATCTTTGATTTCAATCAGTTACTTTTTCTAAAGTATTGACATTAGATAGTCTTGGTAAACATTTTTTGTTTCTTTACGTGATTTGAATGAAAACTAGTAATTCAATTCTTGTTTTATGAGATTTGCATATTAAAGTATAAATTTAAAAATATGCTTATTTGTTCTTATTCAAATTTATAAATGTGTAATTTTTTCCCATAAAATATTATTTCAATTTTATAGATAAACTGCACACTTTCCTTAACAGATTTATTTTCCTAAAATAAAATTTCAAAATCTTTGCGATTCTTTTAATTTATTCCTTTTACATTTTATTTTATAATTCTCAAAAGATCTTTTGATTATTGTTAACATTTCTTGCCCTGTTTTTAAAACAGAATGAATCAGGATTTTACCAGAAAGCGAGTTTAATAATTATAAATGCTTACGTTTTAGTTTTTTTAATGTTTATATAATATCTCTTTTAATGTTAATATATTAGTTCTCCAAAATATATCTTAAAATTTTATATTATGCATTAAAAACCAGCATAATAATCCCGAAATATTAAAAGAACTTTTATATTTAGAAACGTTTATAACTAAGCATTTTCAATGGAAATAATATTTTTAAGAAAACTTGAAAATATTTAAAGCATATTTTTCAAGCAAAACAGAAATTTTATAAAGTAAATATTTCTCGCTTAATATATTAAGGAATATCTTCAGCTGGTGAATATTTCAAATATAATGTTCTTAATAAGAATTACTCATCCACAATTACAAGCTAAAATTTTAAAATCTTCCTCATGTAATACTTATCATACATGTTTCTTTAATAATATTTATATACAACTCATCTTGCATAAATTTTAAACCTCTTAATCTATATAAAAATCAACAAAAGTTAATTTTATGCCTCACTATTATCTATGACACTATATTGCTACACATTCTAAATTCAATTACATTTCCATTGATCAAAGATTACTTTCGTCAAAAAGTAAAATATCAGCTATAGAAAATTATTTATTGCAGCGATTGGTTCAATTGGAATTCTATTGAATAACATATTTTTAAAGATATTAAGCACCGCAATTATTTATAGGATATGAAACCACTCAAATTTAAAAATCTGTAAATATAATAAACATATTAAACGCAGTTAATGAAATTCATTAATTTTGATTTAGTATCCATTTACTTAATATTATTTCCCTCAGAAGCCCTCAAGCTAATTATTAACCAGAATAAAAGTTTCTATGTCTGTATAAAACTTTGATGAAAAGAATTCTTTTTTCTTTAGAAATGTAAATTTTCTTTCGTTCTTCAAACATATATTACAACTCTAATTTCACAATAAATGATAAAAACATCAAATATAGAATTATTATGTCAAAGGTAGCTTTTTCCTTATGAGTGAATTTAAGCAATTCAGACGCGTATGTGTCCGATGAATAAGAGCTTCATTACCTATTTGGTATTATATTTGACATTTGATAAGGAATGAAAGAAACTAAAGCATTCACAAACAAATTTCGCTATCAAAATACTTATAAAAGCAATTAAATTTTAAAAAAATCAGAAATATTTAAGAGGCGAAGTTCTTTTAACAACAGATATTATTTGTGATTTATTTCAATAAATATTCTTTCTTATATTAATAGTTCTGATAAAATGTTTTCGATTTTGAGATAAATACGCTGGGAAAATATGAAAGAACTAAGCATTTTCGTCTTTAATGATTTCTAAATAACTAATAATAAATTTTTCGTTTCTTTAAAAATAATTTTTAAAGTACTCAAATTTGTCTTAAGCTACACAATTTTCCAAGAAATCTGGTTCTATTTTTCTTAACCTGTAACACATGTTCATTTCTTTAATAGCGTTTTAAATATTATATTCAAGTTTCGGGGAAATATTCAGTGGAGTCTTTAGAGTAATTGAGAAAAATATTGCTGAAAAATTGATCTGAATAAGTATATTTTAGAGGGGAAAAAATCTGTATCTAAGAAAAGTCTATATATTTTGTTGAATATAAAAATTAAGATTTATACGCATTATGATTTTCGATGCTCTTAGATATATAAGTGAAAGTCAATTCTCTATTTAACTTTAAATATATTTCTTAAAAATTAGTTAATAAATAATAAGATTATAGTGAATTCAAAGTTAATACAATAAGAAAAAATATAAGATCAATATATATATATATATATATATATTGTAAAATTAAGTGTTTGCGTATACATTATATATTCTTTATGTACTATAATTTATAGAAATGTGCTAATATTTTATTAATGATTTTTTGATTTTCAACTCCCTGCTATATATGCATATAATATATGCAGTATATATAGCATTCTATATTGGTAAACAAAGCGCTTTACTCCTAGCATAACAATGAAATTATATTTGCTTATTAGATACTTTAAAAATTAAGAAAAATTAATATTATTTATTATTTTTCAAGTATTAAATACTTTCCTGCCTAAAATTGTTCTATTATTTCGTACAAGCGTCTTCTTTTGCTATTTTAATACCAGAAGATCATTTTATGAATTTAGAGAAAGTTATTAAAAGTAATTAATATAATTTGTGAAATTATGTTTTCTAATATTGCTTTTTTAATAGAATACAATACTATTACGATTTCAAAATTTTAACCAAAATGCTTCCTAAAAAAATGTGATGATGAAAACCTGAAGTATAAAATAAAAATGAGTAATAACTTATTTATCAAAACCATGAATATACATGCTAAATACCATCTATTGTTTTAAGTAATTGATTTCAGTTTATTTGAAAAAAGCACAGAGTTAAAGCAACCATATTAATTTGTTATTATTTTAAATAAATTTATCAGTATGTATTTGAATATTATATTATGTATTAGAAGCAACTCTTCAAATAAAAAAAAGTTTTTGTTGCTAAAAATTAGTGAGATCAATATAATTCATTTAATTTGTTCATCTTAACAAATGATTCTGACTGATGTAATTTTATTATGTATATAAGCATGTTTTTCATTAAAAATACTTTTAGGAATTGAAAATATAACTAATTGAAATGGATTAATTTCAAAATTTACTTTTTTGGGTTTTTTGTTAATAAATCATATTCAATATTTTGCGCAAGTTATTATAACTGCATTTCAACTTTAAAATATTCTTATCATTTCTATGTATTCATTCACTTATAATTTATTGTATTTAGTAACGCAGTAAATAATTCAATTATACACGTAGTTAAAAGGAAAAAACATTATTGTGTGTCAGAAACTAATGCATTAGTTTTCATAGAAATAAATGTACTGTATTATTAAAAACATAATCTAAATATAATACTTTAACAATGTATAATAACTGATAATAATAATTAATATTTTGCAAAAATTATGTACTCAGTATGAAACATTTTTCTTTGTAGAGGCAATTCTCATGGAATGATTTTAAAAATTTATGTAAAAATACAATCGTCTAAAAGTGGCATCGTTAGAAAAAATTGATGTTTTTGCATAAGGAATTTTATTTTTAATCTTACACTTCTTGAAATTTTACAAAAATTTATTGTTTGTAAATTCATTCAAATTTCCTAACTCTAATAAAAGGATCAGTGAAATGAAAACAGATAAAAAATTTATTACTAATAAATTAATTTTAAATGCAGAAGTTATAATTAATAAATATTATATATAATGCTATAGAAGAAAATATAAATATAACGTTTTCAAACATAAAATTTATAGACTTTGTTTTACTTAAGAAAATTACTTATGGTAAAGTCAAAATTACATTGTTTGATATTTCATAGCTAACATTTATATATATATATATATATACAGTCAGTCATTTAACGTTACAGCATTTTTGATGCAGTTCTAATTTAATTTGAAGTTCAGAATATAAAATATTTGATTTTAAGCAATTCGATTATTTTCAGGTTATTTAAACGTATAAAATTTTGCCCTCCTTATTCCTTTCCATAAAACAAAACTAGAATGAAATATTTTAATGCAACTTGTATATTAAATAAATCAAGAATTAAAATATAAAAAATAAAATATATTGCCTAAATGGGAAATGAAAGGAACGTATTGACTATGATTTTTAAATTTGTTTCTACCAGCATTTTCGAATAACTATATTTCAACGAGTGCCCTTAAGTGAAAGTTGGAATTTGAAATATTTGCAATAATTACAATTAAAAATTGTTTTTATTCATCTCCTTGAAATAATATTGCATTATTTCAAGTAGAATTTTTCCTCAGTGCTGAAAGTATAATTTTAGAGAAGTTACTCGTACGTGCTTTAATCAATTTAATTTTATTACTAAAACTACATTTTATTCTCAAATTGAGGAAGGCATTATGCTATTCAACTGTATCCTTTTAATGTAATAAATCTATGATTTCTAAAGAAACTTTTATAATTACGATTAAATAGGTATTTAGAATATTTTTCTGAAAATGCTTTCATGAACTTTAATTGCTCCAATATCATTTTCAATTTTGCATATCAGATATTATTATTTACTTAAGAATTTTGCGATGTAATTATTATTTATCAAATGCAGACAATAATAATCTCTTCAGCATTTCACTAATTAATTTAAGTGCTAATAAAGTGAAGATTTCAAAAATTATTATGCCTTGATTTTTGAATTGTAAACTTTTAAATGTTTACCATTTGATTAAAGAAATGTTTAACTTAGTATACGTATTATTTATATTTTGGTAATTTTTATCATTATGGACACTTTTGATGCAAAATTAGCTCGAATTAGTGAATTTTATTGCATGCTAAAATATCATAACTTAGTAAATTACATATTTGCTGGTAAAGATAATATAGTTCTGATATATTTAAGGTTTATCCATTTACATTTCTCGTATTTAAATGAACTATTATTTGTCTAACAATTTATAAAACCAATTTATGTAAAATAATTTATCAAAGTAACTCATAGGTAATGAAGTATATCAGTATTTGAAAGAAAAATTCTCTCCTAAATAACGAACAGTTTCAAGAATTACTAGTTTTTTATTTTTGTATATAATGAAGATTCTCATGTTATAAGGCCATTGGAAAAATATTATTGCACAAGTAAGTTTTTATCAGATGATTACTTCTCACTTCCTTTAACAAGTGGATAACATTTTTTTTCCTATAAAATTAGTTTTTCGAATCTTACTTATCGAAAATATTTTCTATTCATTAAAGATCGCTGGGAAACGTTAAGGAATTCATTATTTCAAGGTCTCGTAAGTGAAATAATACCTCTAGGGTGACAGACCAAGTATTGATGGTCTTCTATTTGATCTCTGCTTCTAAACTATGGTAACTCCCATCCAGCTGCATTACCATAACAGGTAAAACCCAATTTCAGGTTAAGTACTCTGAATATATTGCTGGATACTTGCTTGTCTAACAACAACAAAATTATTATTCAATCGTGTTCCCTACAATAAATTTTCAACGAATTTTTAGCATATTAATTTTTATCATCATGCCTAGTTTTAATTTTTAATCAGCATGTCTTGCACAGATAGTATTATGTTTCCTAGTACTAAGTGAAAATGTTTTTACCTTTGGCATTTGTGCAAATTAAAATTTTCTGGTTTTTTTTAATTTAATGTATGCAAGTACTAATTTCTTACTAGTGATGTAAGGTAAAACAAACACACATGACAGACACGTCTTTCAAACAGTAGAATGAGTTAAGTTCACATTTTCATTCCATCCATAAAAGCACATACAGGAAACAGATTTCCTTGACCTCCGTTTTTTAAACTATACTTAACGGGAACTTGTTATTTTCCTAATTTTTATAAATTTTCAGCTCATATCATTCACCTCATTTTCGAATTAATTTCATTCAATAATTATCACACTGATTTTTTGAAATCATCGTATTTCTAAACATTTTCTAAAACAATGCAAATAGTCCCCTGCTATACCTGTTATTCAAGAAATTCGATAGCGCATCGAAAATGAACTTATTTACTATTGAACAAAAATTAATTCTTGTATAATAATGTTTCTATTATGCTCAGTTTTTACTTCAATCAATTAAAGTTCGTCTCATATGAATTTCACTTTTTTAATAAAATATATCAGAATTATGATAAAGGTTATACTATATTAAGCAACACATATCCACCCAAAAGACTTCCTGGATCATCTTATAATAAGCTGTAGTAAGATATCCCAGCGGCAAATTATTCGATTCCATTGTCTCCAACGTGGCCACAAATCGTATAAATTAGTCATGACATTAGATCCAGAAGCCTTCTCTATAATCAACTCCAGCACATTATGGCACCGAGATAGGCTTTATCAGTTCAAGGAGCATTATGGTCTCATCAGGTGCTATAATTGCCAATGATTCGGACACGACCAAGCACAGTGCAAATTTAGGCTTATTGTGTTCATTGTAGTGGACCCCATCATTCAAACTATTGTAAATCCGATGATCTCGCCTGTATCAACTGCACAACTTCTAACAGAAGATATGATACACACAATACAACGTTCATCACTCTGCCTCTCAGCCCCAGTGCTCAGTCTACAAATCGTTAGTTTTAAAAGTAAAAGCATATACTAATTATCAATCACACAAATCTACATCCAGATCTAGGAGCTCTCATTATGCAGCTTCTGTTCCATCATATCCACATGACAAGTCTCTTGTCAGTGTGGTTAAGCAGACAACAAGTTACCAGAGACAAACTTCCATATCCTCTTCAAACACAACCCAACTAAATTATGACCATAAATAACACTGATTCCAACACGAATTCACCATCCCTACAGCAATTATCTCAGCATCAACAAAACTATCAGTCTTCACTTTTAGATCTTCAAAGCTCAAATAGTTTACTCCCAAATAACTTAAACATGTCTTCTTCAAATCTCATCAAATCAACGAAACAATTGAAGTTCATTCAAATAAACTTGAGAAAATCTAAACCCCCTACTGATATTCTTTCCATTACAGCAAATGAACACCAAATAGATTTTTTCCTTGTCCAGGAGCCTTTTCTTCAAAATAGGAAAATCTCCAATATTCCTCAAAGTTGGTCTAGCTGGACATCAAAGAATTTTAAGGCGGCAATTTTCGCAACCTCAAAGGACCTAAAATCAATACTAGTTCATTCTTCGGAAACAACCATTGCTGTTAAAATCATCCTTGATAATCGCCCTCTAAATATAATATCAGCATATAGCCCACCGCCAAATCATCGCAGTAGAGGAACAGAAACAGCAGCCGACAACAACCTTTCAAAAACTATGTGAACTAGATTCCTTCTGTGATTGCTTAATCCAGAACACTCTATAATAGGTGCTGACCTAAATGCTCACAGTGTTTTATGGGGATACAACCATGATGATTCAAGAGGTGAAGAAACTTTAGATTTCATCCTAGCCAACAACCTTTACATATTAAATAAATCAGATTCAATACCAACATTTATAACCAATCATCGACAGGGATGGCCTGATCTTACTATAGCTACCAGTGAATCACTGGCAAACTTAATTAAGTGGGATGTCCTTGATGATGAGACACTAAGCGACCATAGATATATCCTTATCTCATTCGATGCCATAACACAGTCCATATACCTGAAACGTTTTAAAACAAAATTCGGCAGTTACACTAAATTCTTGAATCTTCTCGCTCCAAATATATCTTATCTACTAAATCTGATCAAAAATGCAGTTACTCCACAAGATTTGGACTCAGCCACAGAAACAATACAAAATATAATCTTAGACTGTTGTTCTAGATCATATAAAATAAAACAGCACCGTTCCAATTGTACACCCACATGGTGGTCACAATCTTTGTCTACAGCTAGGAAAGAACTACGGGCACTCAGACGCCGTTGTCAAAGAGCATCTATTGAGGATAGAAACAAACTCTTGAGTATTTATAAGAAAAAGAGAGGTCAATATAATAAACAACTACGATCAGCAAAGAAAACTTCTTGGAGAAATTTCTGTAGCACGGCTTCCAACCCATATAGCACAGCATACAAAGCAACATTTAAAATTTCAGTCCCACCAAGTCATCTATTCATGCGATCTTCCACGCATCTTAGAGGCAATGATTTAGAGCAAGCCGAAGACATACTTGAACTTCTATTCCCCACACCTCCCTCTCAAACTTCAAGCTCTTATATCGACACCCCATCTTCAGACGACCTTCAATTCACCAAAGACGAAATCGCCAGAGTTATCAATTATTTACATGAGGAGAAAGCACCAGGCTACGACGGCTTAGACAACATCATAATCAAAACAATCAATTTGAGTTTTCCAGATTTTTTCTTTCAGCTATTCAACAAATGCCTTTCACTGTGTCATTTTCCAAAATGTTTAAAAGTTGGTGTCATCATACTCTTCCTAAAAGAGGGCAAGGACATACAAGACATCAATTCTTACCGTCCAATTTCATTACTACCAACAATGGGAAAAGTTCTAGAAAAACTTACTACCAAGAGGCTGACTTTCATTCTGGAAAATTCAAATTTTTTCAGCAAATATCAGTATGGCTTCCGTCAAGGAAAATCAACCGACGACGCTCTTATCAACCTAGTTAACATCATTCATTCACATAAATCATCTAAATTACATACGGCCCTAATAACAATAGATATTAAGGGTGCTTTTAATTCTATCCAACATCATAAACTCAAGAAAATTCTTCTATTAACTAACTGCCCACAAAACATCAGAAACCTTTTAATTAGCCATTTAGAAGACCGAACTGTCATCTTACCAACTAACAGTGGCATAGCAAGAAAGGAACAAAAGATTGGATGCCCTCAGGGCTCCTGCAGTGGTCCCATACTCTGGAATTTAGTAGCTGATACCCCCTTAAAATTCGATTGGTCCAGCATAGGAAAAGATCTGGATGCTGAAAGCTCAGTACACCTTCAAGCTTTTGCAGACGACTTCACTTTCGTGGTGGCAGCACGAAGGGAAAAGAAGCTTGGGAAAGTAGCGAGTAAAGCTCTTGGTCTTTTCAAATCATGGGCAGATGATTTCAACCTCGAGATCTCGTATGAGAAGACCAAATTTCTCTTAATTGCTAAGCTACAGCGCGGGCCACAAATTCTATTAGGTGATTGAAAAAAGCAGATACCATCAAATTGCTGGGCATTACGTTTGATAAAAAGTTAAATTTCAAAGCTCATATCATAACACAGGGAAATAAAGCCGTTAAACATTATGAAAAACTTAAAAGAATTGCTGGTAATCGGTGGGGATATTCAAAAAAATTCCGCACAGTGTTATATAAAACTGTAACGGAAAGAATGCTCCTTTATGGAGCTGCCATTTGGGGAACTCCACTTTCAGCCAAATTATCCTTGAAGCTAAATTCTATACAGCGAAAATTTCTTCTTAACATCACAGGAGCATTTCGAACAACTCCAACATCAGCACTTCAAGTAATAGCAGGAATCCCACCACTTAACCTTACAATAGAAGCAGAAGCAAAATTTATTCGCCTTACACGTTACCAAATTCCCTCCCTTGATCCTCCTCTCCCACAATCATCAGACATTGAAGTTGAAATTAAAGCAGATTCAATACATCCTTCAAAACTTTTTGCAAGCACACGTCTTAAAGTATATTTATAAATTTCATGATGTAAGTAATTTTTAATAAAAAGGGGTTAAAATTGTTGATTTATTTCTGCCTTATTCTGAAAGTTTTAAAGCAATAAATTGTAAAATTTCCTTTCCTTCATACACCTGTCTGTGCCTACTGTATTCCAAATTAAAAAATCAATTTTCAATGTTGTATTATTTTATTCCTACTTTGAATATATTATAATATTTCAGAAAAGCCGAATTCTATTTCACACTGAAGACAAAATATTTGTTTACGATGGAAATATTTTAATGGATGGAATTTTTGTTTACGATGGAAATAAATTAATATTCTTATACATATAGTTTTTCTTCTTTTTAGTATCAAAAACTATTAGGTTGTAACATATAAAATATCTGATTTTTAATGGCTATTTTTTATGTACTAAGTATATATCCTTTTAGAGAACAAACAAATTAATCAAAATTAGAGCCATTAATTTCAACACAATTTTGCTAACGGTAAACACGTTTTTTTATGTCGGCATCATAAAATACAGCAGTTCTGGAAGTGACGAAACTATTGAATACCGTTTCAGCATTCTTTGCTTTAGTATTCTTAAGTATTTCTCAAGCAGTAAGTAATCCAGATGTATGAAATTTTATAATCCGTAGGTCAGAGGTCAGGTGAATATGGTGGGTGGTCTAGAGTTTGGTAGCCTAACTCATGCAACGTTTCACCAGTGATCGTTGAAACATGCTATCTAACATTTTCTTTTAAAACAATGAGTTATTTTCTGTTGATTAATGCTGCCTATTTATGAAAAGTCTCTGGGGCACACATCACGTCTATTTTATTATAGTACTTCACAATTATGATTTCGCTTTCTTTTAGAAAAACTTTTGAGGGATGAAACTGGCTTGAGATCACCAAACAACCACCATAACCTTCTTTTGATGGAATTTTTGTTTCGGGATTCATTATGGAGCTTTGTGGATATTCACCCACTGTGCCGAAAGTCGCCGGTTGGCATACATGATCCACTTTTCGTCACATTCGATTGGAAAACCGGATGTTTCAAATGCGAAGAAGTGTAGAAGACGTTTTCAAACACTAATTTTTTTTATTCTCACTCAATTCATTAAAAGATGAATTCATAGATTTTTTTAAGCTTACTAATTATTTTTAGGTGACGGAAAATAGCGATAAAAGTGACGCCTATTTATTCTGCTTAGTCTTTAACAGTATTGGCGAGATTTTTTTCAAATATTGTTCGTCGAATTTCGTTGTCCACATTTATTTCCGACCTGTTGCAGTGTTTATTGTAAGTCTCTCTTCACCAAATTCGAAATTGGCGTACGAACGTGTAGTAATATATTTATTTTTAAGTCATTTTTAAATGCGACATTAGTGTTTCGGGCAGCGGTTGCAACATTAATATTACTCTTTCATTCGTACAAAAACCGTACTCTGAATTCTCAAGAATTTATCCTACAAATGGTATAAAATTAAGGAAAAAATTATATTTTTATTTAAAAATTCAAATATGATAAAGCAAAATTTCAGCTTTAAAATGCAGTATTATACATACAATTTTAAAGCTAAAATTTTGCTTTATTATACTTGGTTTCATAATGTTTTTCATTAATTATAATAATATTTAATTACTCAGAAATAAGTTTTATTAAATACAGTTATTATTTCACTAGAGTTGTATGGAAAATTTTATAAATTTTATATCCATTGTATTCTTTCCAAGTGTGACATATTATTTAAAATAATATAGTTTTAATATATTTTAATATTATGACATATCATATTTTGATTGAAAAAATTTGAATTGGGAAGAAAAGTATTTATAATTGCTTTTTAGAAAAAGTTAACAATTAAAAGTATTTAGAGTTCGTGTCTCTTTAATTGTGTTTACAAAATTTTAGAACTTTATACAAAGTAAGATTATTAAAATGATTAGACAAAAATAATTTAAACTATTTATTTTTTTAATATTATAATGCTTATGCTTTCATCATATATAGGATACTTTAAAATTTTTTGCAATATTATAAACAAAAAATATTATATCAATTACTAAAACAGTGTTTGCTGAATATCCCTGCAGAGACTCTTTTTATTTTACTTAATAAAATTATATATTATTAGCAAAGTATTTTGTCATTTTTAATAACATCCAAAAATTAAGTTTCTTAAATACTCATAAAAACCAATCACGTTTCTAAAACAGTTGTTTGAATTTCCTTTGAATCACAACGAGATTGAAAATAGAATGCTGCAAACTTTAGCAATGATAAATTATATATTCATGAATAGGTTAAAGAATTATTTGACATTTAAAGAAAGTGATTAAAAGGCTTCTTTTAATGGTATTATTAGCATGAGTGAATTTGGTTTCAAGATGTACATACCTTCAAAATACAGACCTCTAAAAGCAATAGTAAAGTTCATACGAAAACTTCATCATTCTCAAAATGTATGAATTTTATTTATTCAAAATGTCGTATTTCTCTACCCATAAGGATGAAACATATATTTAAATTTCAGTCATATATTTATGACTTTCGACCAAAATGTGTCCTTGTCAACAGCCTATTGTTTTTATAGTTACAACAAATTGAAATTAAATAGAAAAGTTTTTAAGAGGATATTTTTAAATGACAATTGAAATTTATAAATAAATAAATGATTTACATTAAGTTATACATAAAATAAAAGAGAATGAGTCAATCACATACCAAATAAATTATTTTTGTACATTTTCTCAATCATATAAAATAAAATTATGTTTAAAATTTAGCTCACAAAGTAAACCTTTGAAATATTGTTCTAAAGTGAATTATTATTTTATTGCAAAATTAGCATGCAGTCTGCTGTTTATATACTATCTGATTTCATTCGAATAATAGTAAGACCAATGTAATCAAACTTAAATCACTCTGGTCATTCTACTTAAGTACGCTAGCCTCCAAAATTAAAGAACAACTGGTTTTTTGGGCCTAATTTGCTAATAAAAGGACTGTAAAAACATTAAATTTGGATTATATGAGTATAAAACAGATGTATGAATTGGATGTTTAAAAAAAACGCTTATATGAGTTTAAAAAAAAAAACAATTTCGTTGGAAACTCCTATTCTTAGAAAAGTTAATAATCATAGTTTAATGGATAAAATATCATAGAAACATAACCAAAATAGATTTAATGAGGGATATGCACACTTCTAAATTGAATGCATTGACAGCATTCAGTTTCCAGGGTGCCAATTAAGTTGTCAGTAACAGAACTGGGAAGTGATGACCAGAAACTGTGTAAGTTGTTTTCCAACTCTCCTACAGACCTTAAAGGAGGACTTAAATCAGTAACTTGTCTGTCAAGATATTCCACAGATGCTCCATGAGATTCAAGTCTGGAGATCGGGATGATCCATTCGTTCCAAGCTAATGCCTTCAAAATACACCTGAATAACTATGTCTCAATTAGTTCGTGTATTATTATCCATAACAATGAAATTATTTCCAATTACACCGGAATATGGGTAGACATATGTATCAATTACCTCATCCTATCTCCTACAACCCACAGTTCTTTCTTTGGAACACATAGGGATCAGTGTGACCACCGAGTGATATTTCAGCCTAAATCATTATTCAATCACCACAACAACTGTGTCTTTCCACAGTGTTGGTTCGATAATATCAGGTACTTTGTTCTCTCAAATCAACACGCGTCTTGAATGCTCTCCCGTATAAATATGCATTCTCTGAAAAAAGTACAGAAGCGCATCACTATGGTCCACTAAACGTTCTCCTATCCAAAATAAGATGGCCCTTCTTTGTCATCTCGGGTGAAGGGCACACACACTACTGGTCGTCTTTCATGGATATCTGCATGGTGAAGACTGATTCACTCCTTACTAACGGATATCTTCCTACCGAATGGTCTCTAACAAATTCAGCACAGAAATGCTTCTTCTCCTTTGACTGAAACAACTGTAAAATTATCTTATGCAGTTTTAGCTTATGCTCGGTCTGGAACATGTCTTCTAAAAACAAAAGGTTTGATATTGATTCGAGAGACTATGGACCACACTGCGAGACACGCTATGGTGCCTATCAACATTACTCTGAGACGTACTCTCTTCTATCTATCTGATCACCCATCACCTTAACGAATCGGGCAAATCGCTTCCCTAAAATATTAAAAGATTTCCATGACTATTGTCCAAGCGTATCTAATAACTAAAATTGAAAACCAAAAAATTTACAAAAGTGATTACGAAAGCCTGATATTTTAATATTTTTCCCTCACTCATGTATAACTCTTATTTTCTTTGAAAGAAAACGATAGTTAGGGGTTTTGCATAAATTTACACAAGTTCATTTTAATAATTAATATAAACTATAAATTTTATTATTAACATCATTTTTTTACTGTGAGCATCATAAATTCTTTAATTTTTGGAGGCTAGTGTATATCGACATTTATGAAAATATTTCATAGCTAAACTGGAAAATGAAGAAAAAGAAAAGATATAAGAAAAAGAAAATATATAAAAAAGATATAGGTTTTTATATAACTTATAAAGACAAATACATTTAAAATTAATTTTTAAAATCATGTATATAAAGCCTGTAAATTTGTAATAATTAAAAAAATTTTACCCTCTAAGAAAAAAATTACGAAACTTTTCATGTATGGAAATTAATAAGAAATTATACTTTAGCTTATATTTTATTTTGCATTTAAATTACATTGTTTTGCATACTTAAATTATTTTAATAAAAGTTAGAATAAATGGTAGTTCTAATTTTTGCTTTACTTTGGATGTATTTTTAAAATTTCAATTGGACTATTATTTACAAAAAAATCAATATCTTCTAAAATGCATATTAAAGATTTTTTATTCAATTAAAATAGCCTTAAATAATAAATTTTAATACCAATGAATTATAGTGAACTTAACGTCATTTTAATTTTAACAATTTATATGTTAATCTAAAAAAACTAATATTACATTACCATAACTATAAATATATTAATATTACCAGAGAAAGTAATATTTTAAAAAAATATTCCAAAATACAATTCAAAGTGAAAGCAGTAGTTAAAAGCAGTATTTTTAATTAACTCTCTTTTATAAAACAAGGAAACTAAAATCAATTACTTATTTAATTAATGTGACTCCTGATACAAATTTGTAGCTTTGAAATACTCCATATTGCTAAATAAAAACATAACATTATAAAATAGCATTTAAGCTTATATATTATTACTTTCCTCTGAAACTTAAATGGAGTTTCAAGAAAATTTCCCGAGGCGTTTCCTTAAAGCCTGTATCTATTTTTAGAGGATTTGATAAACATCTTTAAAACTTCAGAAGATTAAATATCAAGGATTATTTGAAAGAAATTATTTATTTTTATAACTTTACATTGTTACTGAAAAGATAGTACTGAAATATAATTACAACCTAAGGAAATGAATTCGTCAAATATAAGTATAAATGTTAATATTTATGAGTAATATCATTTACATATATATATAATCCGTTAAAAAAAACAAAGAAATTTTAGTTAAATTACAATAGTATGATACTTCAATAAAATATTCATTTCTTAAAATTTATACTTCAATCTGAAAATATTTCAAGGCAAAAATTATAGTCATAAAATAATTTTTTTTTAAATGTGGGAGTTTTAAATCTAGGAATACTCAAAGCTAAGAACAATAATAAATGTTTTGAGAATTGAAATAAACTTATATAATTATTTAAATTTATTATATAATTATAGCTATATAGTTATTAAATTATTATAATTGTTTATAAAAATAAATTTTCATAAATATATTTTTGAATTAGGGACCGTGGTTGCCTAGAAGGAAAGACGTCGTTCCTGTGACCAGGAATTCAGAAGTTATATACCTAATCAAATGAAGATCATTAATGGCTACTGGGCGACATAAAATATGACGTGGTTACAATATCCTTCTAATGATGAGGTGAGTATGAAGATGATATATAAGCTCAGTTTTTGGCCTCGTCAGTTGACCGTGGTTTATTTCTGTATGGTAATTGGTCTATTTAGTGGTTCTTCAGTTGGCTAAAATAGACAACTTGAAACATGTTGCAACCCTTACCGATACCCGTCACAAACATAACTATCTCGTTTTTGAAACTGGTGCCTGGGTTTCGCTTGATATTAGCATCAATTTATCACTTCTGTGACGGAGACGCATGGGATTACAGTTAATAATGAGGTTCTAGACAATTGTATGGCTAATTTTAACTCACTTCTATTATTAAAATAAGAATTAAATATGAATGCCGGAAAATCAAGCAATGTATTTTTATCCTTTTTCAACGTAACCAATCTCAATTCACAATTGAGATACCACGCGTCGTCTTATGGAATTACTAGAATAATTTTGCTTTCAATACCAACAGAGCTAAATGTTAAAATGCAGCTTATTAACAAGTATATGTAATTTTTGTACTCTAGCAAAATGCTGATTTCTTCTCAATGACTGTTACTACATTTTCTGCCTATTTTTGAACCAAAACCTTGATTAGCACTTCCATTAATCTATATATAAAGAAGTGAAATTTCCTCAAACTTGAACAGCTTAGAAAACTAACAGTTTACTTTGTGTACTTAACTGTTTGATATGAATATAAGGATTTATGCAAATAAAATTTATTTTTTTACAGATTAAGCTCCTAGATGTAATTATAATTTCAGTTTTATTATTAAAAAAATACTACAAATATAAGAATCTAATTCTATCATTTGCTCTTCTTTTATTGCACTTTTGGGCTTTAAAAATGCTTTTCCAACTTTTTTCATAACTATAAAGAACTATATTTGAAAAATGGAGAGAAATTATTACTGAACAATGTAATAAGCAATCATCTCTGAGAAATCAAAATATAATAATCTGGGAAACCTATTCGATAAAACTTCATAACAATTCCATTCTATGTAATTTTAAGTGTGATTTTGAAATATCGTATATAAATACTCTATATATGCCATTTCTTTTTACTTTTACTTCTTATGACTATTTTATCATTTTTAAGCAAGTAACATGAATGTATTTTTATTCCTTTAAATTTATTTCAAATGGTAACAAAGAATATAACATAAAATGTTTAGAGAGAATTCCAAAAAAAATTATTACCAAAATTTGATAAATACAAAAACGTTATATTATCCAAATCATTTTAAATTTTTAAAGGAGAAACGATTTCTTACAAATTTTACAAAGTGGATCATATTTTTAAAGATTTACCATCAAAGCATTTTATATATATTTGTATAGAATATAGCAATGTAAAACAACATCGTGTTATAGCAAATATGCTTATGCATAAATTTAACATAATTTTCAAATAAAGAAATGTGCGTGGAATTTATTCTTATCGTCAATAAACATGATAAAATTTGACGAGATACATTTTCTCTTCCACTTAAATTTAAAATAGAGAAATTTTTTATGCACAAATATTATATTTGTAAATATACAGAACCCTTAAATTATCATATTTTTGTAAATGTGTTTTCCATTAGATTAATAATACGAATTTTCTTTTTTAATATTTTTCTAGGTTATCATTTTTTTAATAATAATTCCAAATTTTACGAAATATATTTATTAATGTGATGCAGGAATAAATATGTTTTTAAAATTTTTAAATAAATCGTCAACTTAAAAGATTTCTATTGTTAGCAATCAATTGATTAAATTTTTATTTCGATTTTGCATAACTATAACAACTCTACTCAATTCTCATAGAGAAAAGAATAAAAGACTAAAAGCTACTTGATTTAAGTATTATTTTACACTCTCACAAATTAAGTTGATTAAATGTATTCCAAAAGTTACTTTGATATTAAACTAGTAGTTGCATGTAAGGTGTAATTTATCACATTTCTGACTTCCAAGTTAAATTCTTAGAACAATGCTTCCCATATTGCGCGCTGGGACGATGCTAGGACTGATTAATTTGACGCTTCTCAAACTATTCCAATATTGCCGTGGAAACTCCAAATAATCCATGACGTTTCAGGATAATATCTGCGCATCCCATACAAAGCAATGACTTTGTAACCAAATTGCTATAATTTTACACAATTATTTACTCCTAGCTTTGAATAAATATTAGAAACTTGTTTTTTCAAAGCTTATTCTTGAAATAAGAAAGATGCAGTCATTATTTTAAATTTTAAAAATTCAATATTTTATTATTATTGAATTTAATTATTTCCTTTTAAAATCCATAAAAGTAATAATGCTTCCTACATGTAGCAAATGAATGCAATCTTTCGTTTTTACAATATTCATGTAATTCGTTTAAACAATTTTTATATTTTATAAAAATTATAGTATTGTTGGAAAAAAGGATAATCACTAATAATATATTTGAGTACAATCTAAAACTGTGGTTAGAATGAAAGAATTATCAGGACTTTGTTATAGTTAAAACAAAAATTTAAGATATTCCTATTTAGTTCTGCTTCTTATTTAGAATTATTATTGTTACTTAGTGATGAGAAAGAGAAAAATAGTTGTTTTTGAGAATAAGTAAAAGTTTTGCACGTAATGATATAATATTTTTAATAAATTTATTTTTATGCAATAACTCCCACGATCCGCTCCTTTATTTTCCATGCTGTTTTTTTTATATTATCTTGCCTAGTTTTTTTATATATAATGCTCGAAACTTGATTATGGGGCTTAAAATATGGTGAAAAAAAATGTTTTGACAGTTTTAATGCTGAAAGTTTTTTAATGAAATTGTCTGTATATACTCGTTTTATTAAGATTTCAGAAGAAAATAAAAATGTTTATGTATTTATCTGTATATGGCAAGTGGAGAAAATCTGCATTCATCTGTTAATATAGTATAAATAATATGAACAGTTACTTAAACCTGTTAATACGCTTTCAATATAGACAATTTTATTAGATATTGTCAAGCCAATTAACATAATTTATCTAGTTATTGAACTCATGATAAAATTAGTCTTAATTTAATAAAAAAATGTAACTTATTAAATATATTCGCTTTAAGAAGCTGAAACTTCATTTAACATAATATTTCTTTTTAATGAAATAACATCAAATAGATAAATTAAAAGGAAGAAATAAGAATACATAAAACTTACAAATTTAAGTTTTAAAGTATCCATCAAATCTCACTATATCTCATTGAGGGAAATCTTTTTGAAATAATGTTCAGTAGAAAATATTGAGGGTTTTATTTGGTAGGGTCCATGGGTATGAAGGGTTTTGTAGGTTAAAAACATAATAAGGAAAATTATAGGAAGAAGAAAAAAAAAAGGAATGCAAGTTTTCCATTGGCTTACATTGTTGTATCAAAATTAATATTTTTCTTGATATTTATTTGTAAATCTGTAACTGTAATAATTTTCTAAGTCAAAATGTCGTGAAATAAAAAACAATTTTGGGACATATACCAAAAAATAAATTTTCATAAATTCTGTTGAATAAGAAAATGATCTTACCATACTAAGTTAATTTAAAGTAATTAAGAACTTAATAGTGATTAAATAGGGATAAAATATAGGAATGAGGTTTAAAAAGTATTTTATATTGTTAAAATATTATCTCATTAAAATGATGAACTATTCAATGAATTTAATTTAAATACATATCTCAACTGATTTCTGCCTTCATATTATAATCAGATTATGTTTTTTTTTTAAAAAAAGGGAGGTGAAATATTGAGCAATCTTTCAAACGTTTAAATCTGTTATATTCATAAGATTATAGAATTTAATATCTGCAATTGAGAAGATACGACTACTTTTAGTAATACTGCTCAAACATATTTTTCTAAACATCTATAAAGATACATGTAATTATTTTAAACCATGAAATCTTACTTCCATAACATCTATAAAAACAATGGAAACAAAGTCTTTAACATATTTTGGTTTTCTCATGCAATATTACCCCACCTTTTGTTTTATTTTTCGCTTATCAATGATTAAAATATGAGCAATTTTATTTTCTGCTTCATGTTTTTAAAATAGCAAAATTTTAGTTTTGCTATCAATAAATTGTTTATTTTATTTTTATCGATAATGTTTTAGTCCTAAGAATTGCTTTCCTTTTGCTGATTTAAATATTTTAACTATTTGATTCTTCCATGACTAATGTTCCCATAATTATATTTATGTTTCCATACTTGTACTAAAACTCTTTTGTTGCTTATTGTTTCCGTATTATAATGCTTTCACATATTTCTCTTTTATTTGTCTAAAGCAAGATCACTTTTTAATCTTAAATTGTTTAAAAATAGTGATTTTTTCTGAAACTGAAATATAGATGTGCTAATTAAACTATTAATTTCTGTTTCCATTTAGTAATCTTGAATAAATTATGACTTGAAATAAAAACCCTCCTAATATGTTCAAGCAAAAAGATAGAACTAGCGGAGATAATAAATTCTTTTAAGTTAAAATTTGTAAATACATAAGTTTTTACTTATTAATACAGCAAAAAATACAGTTATCTAAAGTAAATAAAAAATGTAAACAACTATACATGTACAACAATAATTATGTACACCCATAATTATCTAAATATTTGATCCATTATATTAAGAATTTAATTCAAGTTAAATGAATTAATTTTTACTTAAGTAAAAGACACTTTCTACATGCATGTTCAGACCTAAGCAATAGAGATTCCTTTAATGATTCTAATCAATTATAAGCAAGTATTATATCAACAGATACATTCAGACTTCATGAAAAAAATGTATACATATTTATATGTGCATTTTGTATTAATTTAAATTAGCGCATAATTTAATTGTTCCTGGAACTTTCTGTTGCCTTTTTACTTTAAATAACTTGGTATTTGCTTAATCCAATATATTTAAGTCTTAAAAAAGGAATCAAATGCTCAATTTGTTTCAAAATTTCTAGGTCTAGTCATTAAAAAAATTAAATTATAAAATGAAAATGTTTACATGTATGTTTTTTTTTAATATATTTCATTCGAATTTAATAATATTTTTATTAAAGTGTTGAAAAGTGATTTAGATCCAATTTCATTCAATTAGGTAAAATTTTGTAGATGATTTATATTCCAAAATAAATTAATTCTACTAAAACTAAATTATCAACTGAAAGCTTTTTTTCAACATCACATTTACTTCATTTCCTATTCAATCTCACCCCACTGTTTACTTTAAAACCTTAAACATCATTCATTAGGTGCTTATTGAGACAATTTCGATAGATAAAAGATTTAAAAAAAACTTCTTTGCAGGATTGAATCTCAGCTGAGTAAATCGTGCCATAAAAGTACATGTTTTCTTAAGCACGATAATATTACATGAATTTAGGCTGTTTTTTTTAGCCAAAACTTCAGGTTGTTTGCATAACTTAAAGCTTTGTCAATTACCTTTTAGAATCTATTGACAGAAGATGGTGGACGCACACATACTTTTGTTTTTATATGTAGAAACTATTTGCTTGAGGATAAATAAGTTTTTGAGTCTGTTTCCCTCTTTTCCTGTATATATACAGCAATATACTTACTGTTAACTCAAAAATATATAGATGCACGCTTTTTTTCATATGTTCAGTAATCTCTTTATTAGACTTCTTTACTAGAACTAACTCTATTAGACTTAACCAAACTAATCATTTGTACCGTTACTTTCATCCAGTCAAATGAACACATTCAGTAAAAAATATGCCAATGGTTCACTTTTAATAAGGGTTTTTTTTTTTTTAATTTTTATTTAGACTATACAGCTTAAGAGTTTTATAAAATTTAAATTTACAATAATGTAATAATTTTACCATAATTAATTCAAAATACTAACATTTATAAGCAATTAAAATATAATATAAAGAATCTAAAATAAAACTAACTAATGTAATTAAAATATATTTTAATCTTCTTGGATTGCTATTTAAGTATATATTTTTTTAAAAGTCAATAAATTCTATTTAAAAACCAATAACTCCTATTGAGTTCGAATAATTCTATCAAAAAAGAAAAAAATTTATTATCAATATTTATTACTAATATTTTTTATTTAGAAATAACTCGCAAATTTATTATTAACATTTTTAAAAAAGCTTTCCTTTGCACCAAGTTTGTGGAATATAGAAACTCTAATACATATTCCATATGTATGATAAATTATAAAAAGAAATTATGTGATAATAATTTTGTTAAAAATATAATTACGAAAATACTATTTCCATTGTTTAAAACATTGAATAAATATAATTTACTGTTATAAAATTTACGTAAAATCAAGTCAAGAAATTAAAAGATAAATTTAAAAATAATCTCTCAGAGAAAGTCATATAAAATTTATTGTAATTTAAATTTGTTTAAATTAAATAAATAAGTATATGTAAATTATTTACAAATGCAATTTTACTTTTATTTTACGTCAGATATTAATAAAATAAAAATTCTATTTATTATCTTATTTAGTTTAATACTCTGGATATCATTAATTAAAGAACAATTACAAATAATACGACAACGCAAAAGTTATTTGTGGAATTTAATGAAACCTATTACATAACATATAGGAAGGAACAAAATAGCTTTAAGAAAACACCACATAACAATGGTGTTATGAAAATCAACATATGCTTACAATGAACAAACGGGAGGTGTAAATTTGGTATAAGATTAATATGGGGGTATGATCCCCCCGAGAAGAAATACAGCACATGCAGCGATGTGTGGTGTCTCAATTAGGCAATCTTTTAATTGTGTAGGAAGTGATAGGCATTGTTCTTCCAAAGCAGTTATAGCGTCGCTATGGAGGGGGATTGAAAACAAATTCACGTCATCCTAGAGTAGTGGTCGTCTAAC
Source organism: Latrodectus geometricus (assembly GCA_026290005.1). Lineage (NCBI taxonomy): Eukaryota > Metazoa > Arthropoda > Arachnida > Araneae > Theridiidae > Latrodectus > Latrodectus geometricus. The sequence continues at coordinate 600,523 of JAPDSC010075773.1, read as the reverse complement.
TTATTAGCCAAATATAGAAATTACAACAATTTAAAAAATTTACGAGCCAAATATGCTTATTTAATATACTTTTATTACACAATATAAAACTAATATTCATACTTAATAAATATTTATTAATGCGAGCAATGTGCTTGCATCTCCTTGGAAAGTTTAGCAAGTCAGGTTTGTTTGTTGTTTTTAATTTTAAGCATGATTTCAAGTTCTTATCAATAAGGTGACTTTTCAGTTTACTCTTCATAATGTTCATGCTTGAAAAAGATTGATTGCATATATATGCAGAATGGAAAAGGGAAAGAACAGCAAATAGGAGCTTTTTCAACTGGTCGTAAGAATCAGGAATACTATTCCAAGCGTTGAAAATGATCATGTCTTCCTTCTCCCGGTCATTCAAAACAGACCACTTGTGTTGTGAACTAAGATCACAATTTTTCTTATTCAATATTTCCAATTCAACACACATATGTTTGAATTTAGATTGCCATATCTCCTTGCTTTTTAAATCGAACAATTGTATTTCAAAGCTATTAATGTCAATTTCAAAAGGAAAAAATTTCAACTTGGTTATCGTAGCATAAGGATTTTTGACAAATGCTAAAATTGCTCTGCTGTTTTTAAAATCCTGAAACCTGTTGAGAAATGCTTCCCTCATATTTAAAATTGTTATTTTAAAATGGTGTTATCAATGAAGGAATTATTTTCTTGGGGATACTTTAGTAGGCTCGGAAAGTAAAAATGTTTCCCTTTCAAAAACCTGAGCAAAAATGGATAATTTGTTTTCGAATGTTATTATTTCTTCAAACATCGAAAAAAATAAGTTTCCTTTTCCTTGTTATTTACAATTAAGCTGATTTAGATCAGAAGTAATGTCTACCATGAAATAAAAGTTTTTGATCCGCTGATCGTCTGTTAATTCTGGATAATGAACGCCCTTCTCAAGGAGAAATTCTTTAATTTCCAGAAAAAAGGACTTGGAACGTTTTAAAACGTTCTTTCTGTGAACAGAACGTGTTATGAAGCAGACGATAAGCTTATTCATTCTCCATTTCAAATAAAAATTCTTTGAATTGGTGATGATAAAGAGCATTAACTAAAATGATGTTGATAATAGTAATCACTAATTCCATAACTTTACAAGTTTCATCCGGAAATGTTTGCGCAGAAAGCGTTTCTTGTTGAATGATAAATTGGTAAACAAGTGTCTCGTGATTAATTTTTCTATCAATATAGCAATAAACCTTTTTCTTATGCCCGTCATATTTTTGGCTCCATCTAATGAAATAGACCCAATTTTATCGAGGGGAATATTATGTTTACCCATACACTCAAGTACAGCATTTGCGATGTCTTCTTTACGCGTCTGACCTTTGAGAGGCAATAATCCTAAAAGTTTTTCTTTCGGGCCTAAATGAGACATAAATCTTACAAAAAGTGAAACTCGTGCTTTTTGTAAGATTTATGTCACAAGACTCGCTATTTATCATATATTGCTGTATCATTTATGTCACAAGACTCGTCAACTGCTATTAATAAAGCCGAAATCAATTTCAGATCTTTAATATGCTGGGTGGTTATATTGGAACACATTTTAACTGTTCTATCTTTCTTTCCAACCGTCTGTGTATGGTTTTCCTCTCTTAGCAATCTCTTGGCTAATAATTCATTGTAAGCAATCTCTTGGGCAATCTCCATAAGCAATCTCTTGGGGATTGCGCAACTAGAAACACGTTTACTGGATGCCAATAGTGTTTACTTCGAGAGCTAACAATAAGCTACACTTTCTGTAGGTCATGTTCTTTTGGATGATCAAAAATTGCACGAGGATTCTTGTATAACTAGTACATTGATTTTATCCGAAAGGAACATAGATGCGTGCATGCCAAAACTTAATCACATAAATAATTTCTTGTAAATATATCTATTCTTCTGCATTTGCTTATAATAAATAGAAAAAGAAGATTATTACAGAATTTTTCTTTGTGATAAATAGATCCTTTATTGTAATGGAGTTGAAATATTCCTGGATTTAAATGCCTGGACAAATAAAGTAAGATTATATAAATAGTTTCTCATAATTTGATTACTTTTGGTAAAATGAATTATAAACCAAAATTTGCCGACATCTAATTATGTTTTTAAAACATTGCAATATAAAACTTTATTACCGTGAGTTTCTACCTAACAATGAAATTTTACAGTCTATATAGCAAAATTCAAATGTATAGACCATAATTACTAACTCTTTCTGTTTTCTCGTCCGTGGAAAAAAATATGCTAAATAGAGCAAAAAGTTTAGATGACAATGTCATAATAATTAATCCTTAAAATTCTTCTTCGTGATTCTTAAATATTTTCTTCATGAAATTTCTTGTTTATTAAAACTAATAAAAGACAGAAAATAAGAGAAAGTGTTTTGAATTATTAAAATATTTTTTTACTTATTAAATATTTTGTTTGAAATTCATCGCAAATAACCCATTTATTAAATTACGCAATATCCACGAACTGCATCCGAAGTAAATAATCCAGGAATTTGAGAAAATTGGTTGATTTAGTATGCTCAGAAATTTTTAGAATTATTTATTTAAAACTTTCTCTCTAAAAGACGAAAATAAACTGAAACTGTGAATAATAAAAAATTCTTAAATTGAGTTACATGACAAAAATTAAAAACTTTATTTTTTTATTTTTTACCTCTTTCATTAAGGTATAACAATTTACCTGAAAGTACATTTTATTATAAATATATTTTATTGAACAAATTGATTCTGTAATTAATTTCAAGCACATATCTGAAAAAAATTTTCTTTATCTTTAACAATAATAACTTGAATATATTTCATTCGTGTGTACATTTTAATGTTCACAATCTTAAATAAAATTTAAAGCTGCTATACATTTTCTTAAAAATTCATTCTTAGTTTCTTTTTATATTGATAACAATTAGTTTATGAAAGTAAAAAATGAATCTTATAATATTCACCCCAATTTTATATTTGTTTGTTTCGCAACAAAATTTGAGTGACACTGCTGTCAAAGTGTATATTTTACTCATTTCTTTTATCATTGTAAATTAAATTCTCTATTTATAAATCCATCATAGTGATCTAAAATCTAAATTTTGATAGCTCACCTAGAAATACAGAATACAATTGCAAATTATAAAGACGTCATCCAGTAAATTATTAGTTTATTTATCAAAACAAGAATAATTCTGAAATCAAAACAAGAATAATTCTGCAAAAATAATTGACCAATTATGTTTGGCAATAGGTTGATTAATTTAACAGTGTAACAAAGTTTTTATTTATAATTATTCATAATTTTTATTATGTAATATTTGTAAAAATTCTCTGATAACTCTTATAAGACTACTTTATTTTGGACGAAGCTAATATAATATTTGTTAAAAAAATTAAAAGAACCTAATGAGATGACTGAAAAAGATGTATCGATTAAATCAACAGCTTTTTAACAAATATAAATTAGCATATAGTTTTTTTTTCAAATTCATCTGTATATTTCTTTCTATGGTGGATTTTCAATAAGTGTTTGCGTTGAATAAAAAATATGTAAAAAAGAGTCTTATTTCACGTATATGGTATGCATAGAATACAGACGAAGAATTATAGTGAGAACTTTTAAAAGAAAAATTATAATTCATTTACATTTCAGAACAGTCAACACAATTGGAAATGAATCATTTTGGAGATATTTCTTATTATTGAGGTATTTAGAAGTAATAGGCTTCCCAACCTTAGCTTTTATGTGATAAATGATTATTTTCAATTTTGTAAATAGAATTACACATTATTTTTATATATTTCTTTATGACTTTCCATTATGTTGTTTACAATTGAGAATATTGCATCCCATGGAATAAAAAAAACTGACACGGTTCATTCTGAGATTATTTTAAATAGAAAAATTACATTTTAAGGCACTCCAAAATGCTTATTTTTTGCAAATTTAAGTAATCAACCTGAAATTTTCAAATGAAAGCAAACGTCTTTCAAATTTAGTTTCATAAAAACTGTGTATGGAAAAATGGTGAATTGGAAAACTACTTTTTAGGGGAAACAATTTAATCACTTTTGATAATAACTGAAATGAGAAAATTTTAACAAGTATAAGATTTCAATGAAGTAATTTACTTACTCTAAAACTAATATTTCTTATTCTATCCTAAGTAAAAAATAATTTCAATATTTCTCCATACAGTAATTTAAGTCGAAAATACAAATTCCTAGTAAATTAATTTTTATTTCATAAGAATTTTTCATTACATTAGATAATATTTATTGCTTGAAATTTTTTAACATTACTTGTTTATTTAATTATTCAGAAAATAATTGATTAATCAAGTTTCCTATTTATAAAAACATTCAATTAATATAAATTCTCAAAAGATGAATCTATTTCAAATAAAATAAACGCTTTTTTTCACATTTATTTAAATTACTTAAATTTAACAGATGCTAATAAACTGATACACAATAGAAATTTACATTTTTCTAAAATGATGAAACACAAATAATTTTCTTCGTAATGAAGCATAATATTAAATTTTTTCTAAAAAAGCAATTTATATTTCATATTTAATCTATTAGTAAAAAGTCAATCATATCAGGACAAACTTATAAATTTAAATGTCTTTTTTTGTTCTATAAATAACATAACTATCAAATTAGAAATTTTACTTACTTTAACTTAAATATGAAAACATTAAAATAATTCCCTAACATAAATAATATATTGAGAATGAAATATTCAAAATATATTTCATTTTTAATATTTCTAAAAATTTTTGTTGTTATTTTTATAATTCTGAGTAAAACTAAATGAATGATTTTAAGTAAAGACTTCATGGTTTTCGTAGAATTCTATAGATTACAACTTGAATTGTACCCTCGTTCATTTCAAATTAACATTTGATTTTTTTTTAATTTTGAAATATTATGGTAAATATTTAGTTTACTAAAACAATATTTCTCTATGCCTATTTTAATTACGTTTAAATATGCAATATCAATTTTTTGCCTATATCAATACGGATATTATCTAGTAAATGAATTTAATATCAGATATTATTAGTTGTGCAATTTTAGCCAAATATTGATTTAAATCTCTTTAGCTAATAATTAGTAATATATTAATAATTAATCATTTATAATTTAAGATTTTCACTTTTATTTCATATGCCTGAATAATTTTAACTTTAGAAGAAATCTCCAAACTTTTTCTTCAATATTATAAATTTTCAGTTATTGAAACAAACTGAAAGAAATATTAGAGCTTAAAGAAGAAAATTATTTTTAAACGTAAGTATCATTATCATTATCAGCCCTGCTCATCATCATTACTTGAAGTATTATCATCTGAGCATCACTTAGAAAAGTTTTTCAATTCATAATTCAAAAACTTACTTTTGAAAAAGAAATTTATCTGAAGCATAAATTATAAAGTAAATGTTTATGACAATTGAAAATCAAAAAGCTTTTATAGCATTTTAAGGGATAATTGAAAATAGTATTCAATAAGTTTATCTTATTAAAAAGAATTATTGTTATATTTCTTTATTGTTTCATTTAAAATGAAATATCACTTATTTTATTGAGAAATGAGATAAAATATTGCGTTACTAAATAAGTATCTATGAAAATATGTATATAAATACGTGAATAAATTTTAACTATATTCACCTCCAAATGATAAACTGAAACGTTCTAAATAATTTAAGAAAAATTAATAGAAAATTTTAATAACTCTAAAAACGGATCTCAATTTAAATATTTTTGCATTGCGAAACGTATAGAGTTAAAATAATACAATGTGTGTGTTGCTTAATCAATTTATATTTAACTTGTTATCATAAAAATGGAAAGAGTTATTTTTATGAATTAATTAAAGATTTACTTTAGTTCAAATTTTCAGGATAATATTCTTAATATTAATGAACAACATTAGAAACAAGCTCATGCTAATAAAATAGATCATCATCTAATTTCTTACAATATATATTTTTTAATATAAACATATTCTAAATATAATGTTGCTATGTTTTTTTCCTTTAGTTTATAATTCATTATCAATATTAGAAACAGATTTTGTTTAAGAAATGTTAAGAAAGCTAAGAAATATTTATAAAATATCTGGTTTTTCAAAATTTTACAAGAATTTATGGCAGAATAATACGTTTTTGTTTATATATTTTATGTCTTTTTTATATAGCCTATATGAATGAAGAGATTACATGTTAATGCTTAAAATAAGATTACCTTCTTTATAAAGAATTTATCAATCATTTTTAATCATTTATCTCCTCACATTCTTACTTGGAAAAAAAAGAGTTTTGTGCTTAGATAAAGAATATAGAAAAGAGATGGTATGAATGTGGAGAAAATAAAGATTTAACTAATTGTATCAGTTTAAAATTTTATGTACTTTAATATATTCTAACATTTATTTGCACTTAAATCAATTGTATTTTGAGAACCTTCCTCACACAAACTGTCATAGTTTTTAAAAAAAATTTAATTAATAAATTTTAAATATGTGAATGTGCCTAAAATATGAAGATAAATACCATTTTTTTTATTAGAAAGAGATTTTTTGCATTATCATGAAAATACTGATATTTATTTGCATAAAGATTAGATTTACAAACCATAAACAATCATGTATTTTATCTCTACTTAGATAAAATTCTTATTCAGGATAAAATGGATCTATATCATAATGGAATTTATAGTGTAAATCAAAAGCGGAAAAAACATATTATTCATACAGCATAGTACTATATCAAACTTAAAAAATATATATATTTCAACATTGCGACATGATTACAAACTTTTTTAATAATGATATAATAGCAATGTTCTTGTTTTGTAAAATGCATTGTTCTAACATTCAAAATAATTTTAATAAACTCAAAAATATTTAAATCAAATAATTTAAAGTAATAATTTTAAGGTCACTAATAACTTTAAAGTTATTTGCATTTACTGCTTACGACCAACCAGTATTGTTTGTCATGAGAAAAAGTTTCAAAATGAAATTCATTTTTATATAATATATAATTGAACATAAAATGTAATAACTTATTGCTATATATTTCATACTCAATAACATTTTAAGTAGGTTAAGTTGTATTTAAATACTCAATGCTGGTTGATTATTTAAGCATGAAAAAATATTATTATTTTACAGTATTCTTTCATAAATAAATAGTCCTACTTTTATTGAAATGCTTAAATTTTAAACCAAAATTATGAATATGAATTTAAACCAAAATTATGAATATTTTTTTACTTTTAATCTTAGCACATCCTTTTATTTAAAAAAATCAAAATTGTATTTAAATATCTAAAAAATTATTTCATCATTCCTTTTAATCTTTTCAAAGATTTATACTTGCTAATGTAGAGAGTAAATAAGCTACATCACAATTTATTGAAGTAAATAATCTATTTGTTTACACAAATCGTTTTAATCAATTTTACTAAATTTTAAATCAAAATAAGTTGGCTGTCCTAATTTCTGTACTTCTCAAAATAACCCTTATAAAATTCAGCATATGAATTTATGATGTTGATGAGTTTATGATGTTCATCATCTTATGAGTTTCCTTAAAGTCATCTACATATTTCTTCACCGACTTTTGTTAAGAAATATTTACATTGATTAGAGTGGCTGCCTCATTAAAGCTTTTTAATTTTATTTAATCAATTATTTAAGCCTTATATTCACTAAATTTTTATGAAACTTATTATATGATAAGTGTTTGTAGGTGTTAGCAACGTTGTGAAAATACAAGCTCTCTATTGTTAGTAGATTAAATACTTAAGTTTCTGTGTAATATCCCTTATTGAATAAAACTCAATTTCTTTCTCGTAAACTCACATGCGAGATTATATGATTTATCCACAAACAATTTGAATTTTGCTTGTGGCAATTCACTCAAATCCTTAATCCATTAATAATTACAGCCCAGAAAAAGCTTTAATAAATTATATACAAAGTGATTTAAAAGTAAAATTCATGCTTGCAAATAATCTTTTATGATAATTATCTTCTTTTTAATTAGTAAATTTTTCCTCGTTTAAGTAAAGGAAACAAAAGGTTATAAGACAAGACGTTATAATTAACGTTGGTATTAAAGTAGTGTCTATATTTTTATAGTAGGTATGTTTGTCATATTATATCAAAAAAAATTTAAAAACAAATCTGAAATTGCATCAACCTGTATTATTTATAATATAACGTATAATAATTTAATTATTATTTTAATATTTATAATATAACGCAGTTACACGATTTTGTCAAATTTAAATTCTTAGCAATTATTTATAGAAATATATATTTTTATTATATATATTTTCAAGAAAAAGTACACTTGTATATAAAGTAACTAAAAACGCATAAAATTATATTATAATTAATGAAATATTTGGATTTCGAACAAAAATTTCTAAAATAGTTCACTTTAAATCAATGTTACAATGAATTCCTTTATATGCAAAATAATTCTTTTAAAAGAGCAATCAATTTCAATACAGAATCTTAACGAAATAGAAGATTATCTGATTTGATGATAATGTACATTTGTTTCTTTGAAATGCCATATTTTAAAATAATGATATATAGAAATCTACTCGATTGTTCATCATCATTACGCAAAAAAAAAGTTATTTATTCTGAATTCATCCATTTCCATCAAAAGAAGAATTCAATTCAACGTTTCCCATCAAATATTTTTATATAACATTATTAATAGTGATTTAGTCATTTAAATCATTTACAGATTTTAAAATGATATTTGCATAAATGAAAAATATGAACTTTTTTATTCAATTGTAATTTTAATGCCATGAAATACGTAATCATAAGAGATTCTCCAAACTTTTAGAAACAATTTTGCAATTGTCTCTTTCTTCTTCTAATACATTCTAAATCTGTAGATTTTAATTAAAATCATTGCATTTTTTATATTTGTTAATCTTGTTTTCTTGAAAAAAACTTTGTTTATAAATTTTGTTATTTAAAGTAATTCTAGATAAGTTGTTCAATTGCTTGAAATACAAAACAGATTAATGTATCAAACTTTTTATCTTATTAAGTAAGTCTATGAAACTCTAAACGAAAACGTTTCTAAGTCACAAAGAAGAAAATGAAATACTATAATTATCACTTTTCAAATAAGATTAAAAAGTAATAAAAAATTGTGTACCTCTCACCAAAATCGAATAATAGCAATAAAACTTCCATTCACCAAGAAAAAATAATCACTTTCCTAAATCCATCAATATAATTTCCTGTTTGATAACAAAAAATAGTTTATTTATACACTCTTTGCAGCGCTCATTAGATATTCCCGAGGACACAAAGAAAATTCTTGAAATTCACTTGAGGAAATTAAAATGTTCCCTTAAATTGCAATGTCAGCAATAATGGGTTCAATATAATCTGTTAAAATTACGTGCTTTGAAATGATTCTTTAAATAAAAGTAAAAATAACTAATTCAAAAAAATGCCTCCACCAATAGAAATAAAGCTTTAATCCATTTGTCAATACTCTAAGTTTGCCAAGCAGAGGTTTGCATTTCTGTTTTCTACTTTTCAGTCAGTATCTCAGCTAACAAATATTAATTTGAAATTTATGTTGATTAAGAAATATGATGTTTTTTAATATAACAACATTACTAAATGCACCAAGAAATGGATGTATGTATAATAATTATTTCAAAATTCTTGAAATGTGACAAAAAAAAACTATTTTTTTATTGTTATTTCTTAAAAACTTACAAATTTTATTGGGAACCCTAATAAGAATATGTATTCATTCATAGAAATGTAAAATCCTTTTATTTAATGTTTATTCAAACAATCGTTGAGATTTTTTCCCAAAATCGAGAGTTTAATCATAAATCTCAGTCGCATATTGAAATAATTTTATCTGATAAGCTGTTTTATAATTGAAGCCATATTGATTTTTTTATTTAATACCATTACTCTTCTTACAGATTTTTAACCTAACTTTCATTAATTTTGTTCATTTGATTCTAAATGAACTGATAATACTTTCTCAGTTTCTTTTGAATATCGTACAATTCTATCAGCTGTTACACTACAGGTTATTGTATGTATGAATATCTAAAATATTCTTCATAAAAATTTTGTAAATCATTTTTTTGAAGTCTAAGAAAGTAGCAAAATTAGTTCCTAGATGCTTAAGAGCAAATCTTTTCATCCCTGAAGTCAAGATATAATGAGTGATCAATAATTATCTGTAAATTATTATCTGTATGAGTTAATATAATAAAAAATAGCTTTATAAAATATGTATTAACGCAAATGACAGAATAAAATCAAGAATTATATTTATAGCAAAAAATAAATCACATTTTTCGTAATAACTTGTTTCAGATGATTTGCAACGGTTCAATTGTTCAACCCACTCTTCATAGCTTCTTGAAAATATAGAAATTTTTTACTTTTTATCTTTATTAGATTATTTAAGGATTATCAGAAAATTTTCTGATAATCTTTTCTAGTCGGTATTTTTCAAAGAACCTACACTTCTAAAAATATAGTATGGTGAGAGGTTTGGACTGTAAGGATATGACAGATTTTTAATATTGCATTTAAAAGTTTATTACTAAAATGATGCGGTGATAAATAGGTGAGCCTTATTATTATGCAATTTTGAGTTCCATACTAGATCAGGACGTTTTATTGTGCCATCAGAAAACCTTAAAACTGAAACATAATAATTACAATTCACAGTATGTTTTGGAGGCACAGTATGCCTGTAGATTACACATTTTTGAATAAAGAAAATAATCACCACTTACTAACTGAGTTGATTTGTCGGATTTTTTGCAAGGACGGAAAATTAGTGCGTTTTCACACAGTTGTTGCACATTTGATAAGGGGATTAAAATAATGTAGCCAAAGCTCCATAACCTGTTGTTAGTTCTTAGAAAATTTTAATCGTTTTGAAATATCTGTTTTCACTCAAAATATTTGTCAATTCTGTTTCGCCTTTGTTCTTTAATAAAATAATGATTGATCCCTCTAGGACAAGCAATAAATATAAATTGTTGCATAGAATGTGTAATAACAAAGTTTTAGAAACATACAATTGTCTTTACGCATGATATTCGTCGAAATTTTTGCAAGATTTTACTGACAATATATTTATAATATGAATGTTCACAACATTTCTGGTCGGCCTGTCTTAGGAGCCAATTCTCAAACAAAAATTGCTTTTTTTTAATCACCATGCCATCTAAAATTGTACACCTATCAAATCATTGGTCCCTATAAAATTCTTTCATTAATTTAACGGTTTCTGAAGATGTTTAGTCTAAACGATAGTGAGACTTAAGATCATTATGTATTTATTTTTAATCATGAACCACTCACTCATGTTACTACAGGGTAAATAAAATCCGTTATTTAAACAAACACAAAATTATGAAAATAAAATCTTATTTATTTAGAATATATTCTTAAACATTCTTATTTTGGAAAAATCATCTGCAGCTTTATTTTTAATTTCATGATGTTGTTATGATGTATAAAATAATTCTCGATTTTAAGGAATTCCTTTTATATGCATAGAACTGTTAATATTTATTACACTAAAATAATATAGTTTATTTTCATATCAGCGTGGGCACGTAAGTAATTATATATTAAATCATTATTTACAATTAATTATAATATTGAAAAATAAATATAACTAGCTAGGAATTTCTGTATAAAATTTTTATTTCACAGTTTGTTTACTGAATTAAAAAGTAAAAAATAAAATCATAAAAAACTGTGATTTCAAAACAGCCATTAGTATTCACTAGAAGTAAATAAAATTTTTAAATATATCTTTTTTATAGATATTTTGTATTGAAAATTTTAAATTAAACAATGTTTATGATTAATTTTACAACAAATTTCAAAATAGATTATCACTGTGAGGAAACATAGAGTTACTAATCATTATTTCATTTTAAAAATAAAATAAAACCAGTTATCCTTGTTAAAGTCTTGTTAAAATTATCAAGATTTCCTTTTATTCCTTGTATCGAATAACTTTTTATGTTAATTAACAAAGGAAAATATTATTTTGACTATCAATTATTAAATCATGTTTATTTTTTCTGTTTTTTTAAAAAGTTATTCTTCATAAAAAAGATTTCTAAAAAAAATGTTATTATCAATTTCTTCTTGCAAGAAACAATATTATCTTTTTATGTAATTAAAATTTAAAATTAGCAATTACATCTAACTCTGAACTTTTTAAATATATTTGAATTATTTTAAGTGTATAATTTTTTTGAATCCTTCATTTAAAATTACAAATATCTATAATAAATATTTTAAGTGAAACAATTGAGGCAAATCAATGTATTTAAAATAACTGAATGTACTTAAACAGCTAAAGTGAAAGATTGTATAAAGAATCGGGAAAGGGAATGCAATTTAGATTTGTAGAATTGATAATGAGTGATAGAATTTGTCAAAATCAAATTTATATTTTTAAGACTTAATGAGATATTTAAGAATTTTATGACATCTTATCTAATGATAATAAAGTTTTTTTTTTTTTTTTTTTTTACATATGTTGAAATCTATAGATAATTCTGATCAAATACATAAAAATTAAACTTAAACAACAGAATTTAATGAAATATGTAATGGTAGTAATGCAAATTCCTCATTAAGTATTCGCAAAATTCTATTTTGTATTTTGTAGATTTTAGTTTTAATAAATATTTATATGTAGAATACGACAAATTAATTAATTTTCCCACAAAAGTATTTAACCCATTAAATCAAGACAACAATTACTTTTTAGTTATTTCCTTCTTTTATATAAAGAAATTTTCTGAGAACGTAAATTATAAAAAGATGAATCCTAATACTTCCATAAAAAGATTTTATTTTATATAGTCTTTAACAGTATATAATACCATAAAATTGTAATTAATTTCTTCAAAATTACAAAATTTTTTTAAAGTATACAAATAAGTATTATTGTTGTGAAAAGTTTTATATATAAAATAGTATTTAAAAGTGGTTTTTTTAAAAAAATAGTTTATATTCATATTGGCCTTTATATTACTATTCTATTTTAATTTCTAAATGTTATTCATGAATTAATAGACATTTTAGAAAAATAATTAGAAACTTTAATTAAAGACTGATAAACAAGTAAGAGAATATTGTAATTCTTTTAAAAGACATTATTCATTTTAAAAGACAGTCTAGCTTTAATTAAAATTATTTTTAAGCAAAATGGAAAACTGTTTAAAGAGCATTTTTCTTATAAAACTGATCAATCTATTCTTTTTTAATTACCCAATGTTCTTTACTTTGAATCCAATAAAATATCCTCAATTGGTTATTCATTGTGATTATTCGAATAAGTTAATTTAAAATAATTAAATCAGTTTTGCACCCATAAATGTTTTTGTTCCCTTTTCATAACTAAATTAACTTCAGACCGACTAAGTATTTTGAGCAGCAAAATTGCATACCTTGAAATTTTTCAGATAAAAAGTTAAAATTTGCTTTCGTTGAAACAAGCTCAAAAAAAGAAATGTTTTAATTCTAGAACATTTCTGCAAGCTATTTGTATGAATCAAAACTCAGGTCTTTAGTATCTATTGACATAAGATGATATATAAAAACATATTTTATCCTTTATTTATACATTGCATAAAAACTAGTTAATTAAAAATTCTCCTTTAACTAAAGTGTCTTTAACAATTTTAAATTTAAAGATGTGGTTATACTTGTATATATGACTTATACATATAATTTTTAATCATCAAGTACTAGTTAAAGGCTTTCATTATTACTCATTTTTATCATTTTTCATTGCTCTTTTAGGATCGAAACTTTCTGTTTTCTTTTTAATAATTTCAATGAATGCAGCAATTTTTAATTCCTAAATCCAAAAGTAATAAGTTTTCAACTGTAGCACGATATTTTGAAATTAAAAATTCTTGATTTTTAATATATATCTACAATAATTAGTATAACATTATATTAAAGACGAATCTATATCTTTACAAGATATTTTAGGTTTAATACAGTTAAACGCTATATAAACAGTTGAAAATGCTTCAAACAATTTCAGTAATGAATGAAATTTATATACGTAACCGTTTTCTATACTCTCATTTGCACTGTTTCAAGAAATATAAATAAGAAATTATTAAATATGATCGAAATATTTAAATCTATAAAATTGTACACCAGTATTTGCCACAAAGGAAAAATTGTAAATTTACTTTTTAAGCTGGTGAACAGAATTTTATTTACACCAATTATGTTAAATAGTCAAATAATTTTATTTCTTAAATCACAATATATAAATTATAAATAAATTAAGAAGAAAGATATTTACTCAAAAACATATACGAATTTATTATTTAATCAGAGACCCTACTAAGCACTCAGGAACATTGAAAATCGAACACCATGAAGGAAGAAAAGTACAAGCGCGAAACTTTGCAAATAAGTACAATGAGACCTGATATGCAAATGATCCAAGATTGGTGCCAATGCTCATAACCACAAACCAGGCAGTGGTGCTGAAATCAAGAAGTGAGCCTTGTATAAGCCAGAGTCAAAGATTCTGGAAGGTAACAATCACATGCCGACGCTGGAAGGACTTTAATTAGCGAAGAATGCCATGGAAACGTGAACAAGATATTTCGCACAGTTAAAACAGTTTAAGAGGGACCTTGTCATTTAAAACCGCAGACTAGTCGACCCACTGTGTTGCTTACCACATCAATAATTTAAAATTTGCCGTCACAACCTGTTGGGACCAGTGGACAGGAGATAGTACCTGCGTGCTTTGTACAGGGTTGGTTGGTTGGTTGGGTTTTATGGCGCAAGGTCCAAAAATGGACAAGCTGCGCCATGCTTTGTACAGGGTCTGAGACGATCAGAAAGACGACCAAGCGAGAGGGTCGAAGGATCCAGCAGCAAGTGCTGGTTGCTCCCGTAGTGATTCATTCCACGATATACGCAGATGTAAGGGTGCCAGTTGCTCCACAAAGCATTTTCAACGCCTTGTAGAAGCGAATCTGATCCAAGCACCCGTTTCGCTTATTTCCTTTAAAACCGCAACATGGGCAACCCGTCTACAGTGGAGCCAACCCCAAGCAACCTGGCATGCCTCAGATTGACAAAACTTGGTATTTAGTGAGAACAGATGATAACCGCCTACGGGTTGGAGGCTCTTTGGTAAATTGTACTCTTACACCTACACTGTCACGCGACACATTGCCCACGCAGCTGGATTAATGATATGGGAGCCATAGCCTATGATAGCCTGTCTACTCTAGTAGTGTTATCTGAAAACTTAACGTGCCATCGTTATGTTGATCACATTCTTCAACCAGTGAATCTTTCCTAAATGGTCTTCCGGTGGCAATTTTCCAGCAAGATAATGCTTTGCATACAGACCGAGATTTTCCAGACTTCATGCATCATGTTCAGACTCTTCCATTTTCAGCCCGCTCCTCTGACTGGTCTTCAATAGAACATGTTTTTGACCTTCTGAAATGCCAAATCTTGCCTTGTAATTTTGTTCATGATTTGGAGAAGGCTGTTCAAGAAATGTTTGCACATCTATCTCAAGACAACATCAAACGTCTAGTGAACTCGATGCCAAACCGTGTTGCGGCATGTATTTCAGCAGGAGAAAATCCAACACTTTATTGATGTTGCACTATATTTGATTAATTATATACACTATATTTGTTTAATTATCTTGATTTTGATATCAAGGGAATCTCAATCTGTATCATTATGTGTATTAAATTTCATTTTGATCTTCTTTTCATTTCTTGTTTGAGCTATTTCCAAAGTTCCAGGGTGTATTAACTAATAAAAAATACTTATAGTTAATAAAACCTTTAGTTCACATGAAAGTTATGTAAGAATCATACTTCATTAAAGAGTTACTCTGTTTATAAAACGTTCTATGATTCAGCAATTTCTGTTCAATGGCAATTTTTGTGTGAGAAAATTTCTGATACTCAATTCTTATTTTTTTCAAATAAAACCAAATATATGAAGACATTCTATATTTTCATAATCTATATTTTCATTATTTTTAAATTACTTTGAAATCTCAAAAATGAATGAATGCAATGTTTGGAATTTCAAAATGTAATTAATTTTATTGCTTTGTTCTATTTTTTTAAAGAATTAATTCCATTTTGTATCTAAAAATCATATTGTCAATCAACATTTTTTAAAGATAAATTTATTTCTTTATGTGCCTCAATATTTATTTAAAATTTTAATAATATTAAAAATATCACACAATTATTATTAAATATAATATTATATCAAATCAATAAAAAAATTAATTTATATCCAGAGAAAAAACAAAATAGATTTTGTCATTTAAAATAAAGATTTATCAATGATTATTTTTCATATTAGTACATTAATATAGATATACTAATTATTGTATATCAGTATAGTATGAATATGTTCTATAAATACTAACTTCTATAAATGTCAAAATAATTTTTGTATCGAATTATGAACTTTTTGATAGTTGTTCTTAAAGTAACATCTGGTTTTTAACTTTTTCATTAAATTTTAATGTACAAAAGCACAGTATCTTACATTTAAAAATTACTCCTACATAATAACTGATATTTAATTTTTTGACACCACATATACTTTTGAATCCTTAATTTTAAAAATGCCAAATGTTTCACACAAAAAGCCATCATGTTGTAATAATTTTAAATCGCATATTTATTATCGGCAGTTTTCTATTTTTTTGAAATCCTAATTGCATTTACTAATAAATAAATTTTATGTAATCGCTATGAGTGTTTACATTTATAATTTCGGTTAATCTGCGCTTTAGGTCCCCTACTTCACCAACTCACGAATTTGAAGAGTTTTCTCGCGCATGCTCAATAATTATTCGTTTGTTTTAGCCAATTGATTGGTCGCTAATTAAATTTCACTTTGAAATAGCGGTAGAATTTTCGCCATGGCATCGGTGTTTTTGAAATCGCGCCAAGGAGGGGACCTAAAGCGCATTTTCACCATAATTTCTGATTGGGATTTAAGATTTGTGTAATAAATTTTTATCATAGAAAATAATCACCAAAAATTTTATAATAGTATTTTTGAATATTTTAGAGATTGAGAAAAAAAATTAGTTTTATCAATTTCATTTAGATCAAATTTATACTTTATTTCATTAAGAGTGTATTTATACATTTAGAACAATTAGAATTTGAAGATGTTTTTAAATTAAACTTTATTTGTGTTTCAGTATATTTATAGGTTTATTATATCACGAATCTCTTTCATTGCATACTTATGTAACAAAAGAAAATTGATAAACATTATTAGTTTCCGTATAAATCATTAATTGCTTTTACGTATATTTTGAGCAATTTTTAACTTAAGGGTAATTCTTTTCTTTCTAAGTAAGCTACACGATTGCTTAAAAATTTACTAAAGTAAAACTGTATTTTGATTTTAAAAAAAATCATCATTTCACGGAAACATATTCTTCAAATAATCGCAATCATATATCAATAAATACTTCGAAATCTTTAACATGCCTCAAGAATTCATTGAGACTACTTAAATAGATTAAAAGAAAATACTTTTGTAAATGATACTTCTTCGTTTTCAGAGCAGAATCTCTTTTAATGTTACTGAATACATTCTGCAACAAAATAGCACGCCTTAGAACTTCAGCCACAAAGAAACATAAAATGATGAACAAAAATGGTTGCTTAAAGCATCACTCGAGATTGTCCTTTGAATGAAATGAGGTTTTGATTTCAACCACGTAATCTCGTAAATTTTGATTGAAGATGATCTTGGAAAATAATTTTACTTAAAGTAAATACTAAATACTTTTTTGCTAGTAAAGTGTTCTTTTTAAAGGTATTACAATTTAAAATAAAAATAAATTTAGTTATATGAATTACACTTTTATTTTTATTTCTATACATAATATTTATTATGAAAGAACACCAAAAAAATGTTTCCTCATACCAATTTTTGAGGACTGTTTTTCTTTATTTTTTTATTAAAAAATACTTTTTATGTTTCAATATTTTTAAAAATGTATTTCTATTATCTAAAGCAATGTAACAATTTTATTTGTTTTTTCACTCTGAAAATGAATACGAATTTGATTTTGAAATTGAATCATGATTTATTTTTGTTGATATAATTTGGTAAATAATTGTTTTATTTATAAATTACTCTAATCATATTTCGCAAAACACACGAAATACTACTGAAATTGAACATTAATATTTTCAAAATATAAATTTTTCTTTATAGCACGTTGTTTTCACATATAGATACAGGATTGTAATTATGTTGAAAGGCTGTTAGGTAAAACAATTATATATTAATTCAGATATTTTTTTTCTTGTAAAATTTAAGAATAACGAATTCTGAATAACAAAAATGCACACTCAAAAGGAAAATACTGAATATAGAAATTCTATAACTTTGTATAAAACGAACCTCATTTTTACTTTTCATCTTTCATCAAGATAATGTACTTAGACATCCTGTTAAACTTAATGGCCTAAGACTGTGACTGTGATAGATAATGAGACCTATTTACCAGTCGCAAAGGAGGAAACCCGGAAAATTTCCAATTTTATATCTCGACAGACATGCATGCAGTAGGCTGAAACGTAAAATCCATCTCACATTGTTTAACAGTGGTGGGGATAGAATTAAACACATTTTGCTTTGAAGAGATGTATACAGCTTTTTAAAGCAAAACGTGTCACCACTAGGACATGTGAGCCTAAAAAAGGGCCAACGGCACGTAGTGTTCCAAAGTGGTCACAAAATAATGTATTTATAACAATTTCCAAACAAAAGACCAATTTAGTGTAAACTAAGGAACTGTTAAAAACTTAACATTTAAACAAGAAACGCTTCATTTAAACAAGAAAAATCCTCATTTCTTACGGAAATTACGGCAGATAGATTTTTTCACAAGTTTCCCACTCGTAACTTATACGGCATTTAAATCCTGTGCAACTCACATGTGATAACGTATATACAGCTCTTAAATAAATTAAAAATTAAAAACTATTTTAATAATTTTGAAAAAATCAAAAGAAAATCATTCGATAAAGTTTTCAGTGAATATTATTTTTAAAAACTGATTTACTGACTGAACTTTAAAAAAAAGAAGTAATGCTTAATATAACAGCATCATTTACACAGCCTCAACATAAAACTCATTTTATTGTTTGAGTCAGTATAGTTGATTTTTTTGTTTGTAATTATAGTTTTGTTTGTAATTGAGTATTTTTGTTTTAGATACTTGATATACATATATATTCCAACGATAAAACATAAATTTCGTTACATTTACATAAATTCTGGTGTTAAAAACATTATTAATAAAATGTCAGACTCCTAGAATCTCTTTATCTTTTCAGCACAACTATGGGTGAAAGTGATGGCATTTTGTCAAATAGAGAACCCAGTGGATATGGCAATGAGGATCAGAATAGTGAAGTCTTAGCAAAAACCCTTTAAGTTAAGACTATCAACTCCAGAAGTATTATTTCACGTGGAGAACAATGCGAACATGACATATTTTATGTGATCTATTCGCCATTACCGAACACGACGGATGTTCGGTCCAGAATTGACCTCACTATATTCCGATTTTTAGAAAAACAATCCTAAGCAACTAGGACACCGTTATCTGTTTTAAAAACAAGAATTTTTAATGTTTGAATTATTGTTGTGAAGTTTGTTTCAATTTTATGTTATCAAAATATATAGCATCACTTTAAAAAAAATAGGAATTAAGTTATTTGATCCTGTGAACATTAAAATTAACTCAGCTTAATATATTTTTTCAATTCAATAAAAAGTTAGAAAAAGTAGGTATTAGGTATCAGTATATAATAACACAGAATATTTCAACAAGTAAGCTATTCTAATTTCTAACAGCGAAGCTTTATGTTTCAGAGCACAAATAGCTTAACAAATAAAAATATAAAATTTGAAAAATCCTTTTTATTTAGCTTTTCAAATAATCATCGTACAGATAATTTATAATTGCCGATTCATACATACATATGTGTGTGCGTGTGTGCGTGCGTGCGCGCGTTCGTGTGTAATCATCATCGTCCATGGGTTTTTAAATTGCAGAAAATGAATTATAGAGAAATTTGCAATCTACTCTTTAGACACCCGTTAATCAATCTATTCATATTTATTGTTATGTTCTTCAATAATTTAAGATAATATAAAATATATTACTACCGTTTTTAATTACGAAATAGCATTTAGTTAATTAAATATAATTTCTTAAATAATTTCAACAAATTAATTCTTTATACATTTTGAAAATGTGTTTAAAAATATTTTCTTTTAATTCCTAAAATAATTGTTTGCTCTAAGATTTCCTTTTATTTTATTAAATCACCATACTGTACACTACACTTACACTCATAGAAATATAATAGATTTAATAATGTTTTATAATCACAAACAAATTTATCACATTTATTATTCTCAATACTATAAAAAATTAATATCCCTTAACTTCCAACTATCTAATGATATTCATTGAAAATGAATTAAATTATTATTAACTATTCATGTTTCTCAAGTCATTCATTTAATACAAATGGAAAATATTTCATTTGTTTTAATCACATTACCTTAAATAATTTAAATTTAGAAAAGATAAATGGAAAATATTTCATTTTTTGCATTAATTTTCTTTTAAATACTCTATATAACAGCTTCTGTTTGAAAGCAATTGTTTAACTCGTTTGGAACTCGTTTGAAGAAAATAGTTATTGATGACCATAAAGTTCCTTCATTTAATAATTCAAACAGAACTTCATACAGTGGACTATCTCATTACGAAATCCGATATAATTCAAACTATGTCATTCCAGACGAAGATAGGTACGGTGGTATAAAACAAATTCTTGAGATAGTTTTCCTCCAATTCGATTGTGTATGTCACTTAACAGGACTAATTAAATTGACTTAGACAAGGAGCTGTCGACTTCGCCACCTTATTTAAACAAGAATGCATTACATATTATAACTATGCTAATAATATCTGAGAATTTATTCAATTCAAAATGAGATAACTTATAAATTTATGTATAGTTATAATATACTAATTTAAAAAATGTTAATAGGTTGATGACAGGAAAGAAAAAAGTAATGCCCACAAATCATGAAAAAACTAAGTATATCATTTTTTACTATACAAATTTTTTAAAATAATTAAATAAAAAAATTTCCAAATGAAAAATATTAATGAGATAAATGAAACACAAATATATTGGAATTTATTAAATCGCCTATTTTCTTCTTTTTATTTATATCAGAATGAAAAATAAGTTTATTCTCATATAATTTTGAATAAAATATCTAAAGATCAAGTCTATAATAATTATCAAATTATTTAATATAACATATGTTTTAAAACTTATTAGTTTAAGTTTAAAATATTTAATATAATATACTGTATTATTAATTATTTTTAGTTTATTTATAAATAATAGATATTATGATAAGAAAATTTCTAAGATTTTGAAAATATTTAAAATAAGGATTAAATAATAAGTGAAAAAATGTTATTAATATTTAGACCTAACTAATTAAATTTAATATTATATCCTGAAATATTTGTTGAATATTAGCATCAAATTCTTTATGTTAACGATGATGTAGATAATTAAATATATAATAAAAATATTTTTAGAATTCTTATTTTTTACCTAGTATATAAAATTCTATTTATTATCTTGAATAAAAACCTTATTAATTTTATTTATTAAAAAAATATCACAAACTATCATTCATTAAATTTTATTTTATAAAAATCAAATATTATAAAAATTAATTTATCTTTTTAAAATAATTAGCTTATACATTGCTCAAATTTCGATGCACAGGAAAAATTATTCCAATCGAAACATTTTATCTTCTTAAAATGACTTGCTTCTAAATACTTTAAATATTCCATACGCAGAAAATAAATTATATGAAAAAAATTATTTCTAATATCAATTTGAAAAGAATATTTCTTAGAATTTTCCTGAGTCTTATATGAATGTTTCATTTTATTTGGCGAAAAATATATTTATTTACGAATTCGTGAGAGGAGAAATATACTATTTCCTTTGGCTTACATTATTTGTTTCATAAACAGAAGATAAACGTTTCATTGTTTGTGTTTTCCTCAAACAAAACCTTATTTTACATATTCAAGTGTTGAAATATTCATAAATGTGTTATATTACAAAATGTATACTCAAAGTATGTTTCTCAAATATGCAATTGTCAAATGTGGTAATGAACAAAAAAATTTAAATATCATTTATAATGTAAAAATAAATCTGATTTCTATTTATTTATCAAAGTTATTTATTTTAAATAAAATTAATTTAACAATTTTTCAAGGTAGAATTTACGTTAGTACAATGTGTTTATCCTGTTTCTTGACCACATTCCACTCTCACAAAAACTAATTAAAATAATCTCATTCCATGAAATAAGTAAACATCAAAATATAAAGTTTCAACTGAAAAACAACACTTTACAGGACAATTTAAAAAACATCATTAATAACTAAATTAGTATAGGCCCCATTAAAATTTTAAAATTAGTTTAGGGCAATAAACTCAAATTAGTAAAATTAAATTAATTTTTATTAAAAATTAAAATTAGTGTAGGCCACAATAAATTTAATTATTTTTTAGTTCTAAGATAAAAGTATATAAAAAATGGTTAGGACAAAGAAAGTGTCTATATTTTTTCGAACAAAAGAAAATTTATATTTTTCTGGTGATCAAAAAATCCGGCACAGTTAGGTTTTTAAAATCAGATTATGTAAAAGTATCACAGGAAAAGTGTTACTACATTGTTATATACAGGTCTAAGGTATATACAGGAACTGGGGAAGATGCTAATCATTAGGGAAGAAAATATTCATAAATAAACTCTATTATTGAACATTAAAGAAAATGCCTCTATGATCACATAAGAATATTGCTGTATGCAAGTTATCCAAAATGGTTGAAAAACAAATAGTGTAAAGCTTAATTGATTCAATGATAAAAAAATATGTATATGGTAGATAAGTAAATGTCAGTAACCGATGTTATTGAACAAACATTCGAATGCAATAAACAGTTATGTTGGGAGTTCTGTTCATGTATAACGTATTAGTCAAAAAGTCCTCATACGAACAAGTATTTTCTGACTGGGGAGTATAAAGAATCAACCTGAAACAATGTAATACGAATTATATTATAATTAAAAAATAATTCTAGAGACTTTTCCTTTCGATTTTCAAATTTAAAAATTTAGTAAGAATTAAAAGAAAATTGGTTTTGCATTATATTTTCAGTGATTAAAGAGCTTTTAAAGCAATCTAGTCATTGTTAGCGCATGCGGCATGTGAAGTATCGTTAACTGATAAGGTTTCTTAAAATAACTTTGCAGTCTTATAATAGCAGTCGAGTATATTTAACAGCTGATTTTTTATTTGGTAATTATTTTCTTTATAAAGTCTCAAAAGTGGAAATGTTTTTAGAATTTCTTCAATTACGAATATGATGTTGTATAATTGCTTAGTTTTATTATTCAAAGCTTTATTTTATTTTATAAAGCTATTGTAAATTCTAATCTATATTTTAAAATATTCTCTTGTATAAAAATAAAGCAAAAAAATTTACATTTTGTTTGTATTTTATTCTTCATTTCTGTTTTGTTCTCATCAATTGTAATATTAATATGAAAATGCTGTATATTTAAAATGTATTACATAAAAGTATATGATCGAGATATTACTCTTAATTTTATAAAATGTTATTGTTTAAAAAATGTTAGTTTATAATAGTTTATTCTTGATTTAAATTAATTATCTTATGTTTTTAAAATTCTTGGATGTTCAAAAAATTTTAAACAATAATAACTATTCAAATCATGAACAAATTACAAATGAAAACGAAGGTAAAATAAGACCCAATTATAACAACTATCTTGTGTGTAATTATAATATCTAGTATAGAAGATACTTGTAAATAATTATGAATAGTATTTGTAATTAATTGAAACCACAATTTAAAGACTTCTATATGCCATGTATACAACTCAATTAGAAAACTTTCAGATGAAATTTATGTATCTACTTTTTATTTTTACATCTTTCTTTAAATTTTATAAATCATTGAAATTGAAATAGATATCAAATTAAATAGTGAACTATTTTGATAGAATTAAAACTAATTTTTATGTTACATCAAAATAATGTTTTACCATAAAATTATTTCTTCGCAGTGAGCTTCAGAAAAAATGAGTAAATAAAATAATAATATAGAAAGATACATTTCAGTATATAAACAATGATGTTATTATAGCACTATACATATCATTGAAGACTAGAAAATGTTTATAAGTAGCACTGAACAAATTTGAAGAAAATATTCATATAAAAGCTTTATATTTATTACATCAGAAAATGTAAATAAACAATATATTTTAGCATCTTCTAAATCAATGGATATGAATAAAAATCTACTTTAGCACCTTTTCTATTTTATTATTATTTTATTTCTCTTTCATGCTAGATGATAATATAAATCGATTATATATCATTGATATCGAAGTCTTTTGAATTGAAAAGAAAATAAGTGCATATGATTTCTTTTTTTTTTTTTAAAAATTGAAATAAATAGTGGGATTATTATTTTTGACAGACGGTGATTTATCAAAGAAAATGCGCATAAGAAACTTTGAATATTTTTCATTTTATGTATTGAAAATGTATTCAAGTTTTACATGAAATAAAAATATAATTTCTCTATCTTCATCTAGTATTAGTAAAATCGATGAATTTTATAATTTAAATCCTAATTCTTTTTTTATTCTGTCAAAATTTTATACTTAAAAAGACTTTTTAAACTATTTTTCAACTGGAAACATTGTATTCGAATAACTTAGGATTTCCAAGAAACTATTTACCCAACTGATTTCAGTTTGGAAGTTATTAAAATTTTATCAAAGGAAGCTTAATGTTATGTGCAAGAAATAGAATAAATGAAATACTTACTTACAAAAATAATGTAACCTATTCCACGAACATTGTGTTTACAGTTTAGTCAATAATTTTGTTGCAGATTTATTGATATTAAAGACTGCTCTCAAATAAACATAATTTTTGCTTTAATGAAACAAGTTACATTTATAATGAAAAATTTCACAAACATCCATTATTGAAATTTATATTCAGAATAAAAATCATTTGTAAACTTGGATTTTAGAAATAAAATTTTCTTTAATGTAATTAGCTAATTTAGAATACAAAAATATATGTTTTTCTATATTTGTTTTCATAATTTAAAATTGTTCATGTTCAAAATAGATTTTTTTTTTTGCATTTCTTTTATTAAAGAAACTATTTATTGAAAAATTATTAAAATTTTTCTTAAAAATTGTCTTTTAATATATTTTAATTTTTTGCTCAAAATCAACAATCTATTTTTGATTCTAATATACAATTACCAATGTAAATATGATAACTGAAATACGAATAAATAAAAAATTATATTTGGTATGATAGCAAATATCATTAAAAAAGTACAAATGTGGAACTTTATAAAATAAAAAGATTTCATAAAAGATAATCATATTTTTATAAATAAAAAAAAGAAAAAAAACGAATCAAAAGAATCTCCACAAACTTAATAAACTAATATCAATCAATAGAAATATGTTCCGCAGTTTCTTATTTATTTTACAATAATATTCATTAAAAATCAGCTATAAAATAGTCTATTTTTATTTAATCATTCTGTCTTTTAATACTGAACGCATTAAATAGAATAAATTCAAATGTATTTATCTAAAACATTTTCCTTTATAACCAGTTTTCTTATTATTTTCTAAATTATTGACTTTATATTGCAAAAATTTACAATGAAAAAAACGATAAAATTGAAGAAAAGATGTTTTCCTTAAATGAAAATAAATAAAAATCTTTTATGTAAAGTAAAAGAATTTCATACAAAATTTATTAACTCACTAAAAAAATATTATTTTTTGATAGAAAGGTAAATCAATAGTATAATTGTATTACTTCACACGAAATGTGATCAAAGTAAATCTGAATTGTGTAGAAAGATAGATATATTTTAGTATATCATAAGAAAAAATTATTTATGTTTTATTACTAGACCCTTTCTTGACTCAAGGCTTATGACTGACTATACAATTCGTTAAATATATACTAAAAGCATACATTTACTCTGAAAAGGTAGTCTATTGAGATTCAGTATAGCATTCTGTATTACTGTCCTGAACCATTTGATTCCATAATTTGCTGACTATCATGGGATCGCAACCAAACTCGAGAACCTTTACTGGGATTTGATAAACAGCAAATCTCCCTAATCAACAACTCCACCTCCACCAAAATCAGAAAAGTCCTTTTCATACCATGTAGTGGATAGCTTAATGTCGAAGACTGTTGAAAGGCATTTAATGTACATTCGAATAATGCTATCTGGAATAGTTGCATAATGCTATTCGGAAAAATTTTTCACGAATTGTGAGTCGCATTCATGTGAGATCATGGGAAGAAACCTGGAAAATTCCAAGCACCCACCTCAAAAGATGTATGTGCTTAAGGATATTATGCAATCGGCATCCATATGTTCAACAGTAACTGGTATGGAAATCGGGTCATTATGCTCCTTAGAATGGTGTCCTACCATTTTTGTACCATAGTAAGCCCAATCAAAAATGTGCTTGAAAGCATTCCCTTCTTAGATAAGATATGCCAACAATTTTTCATAAATTAATAATGTTGAGATGAAATTTGTGAATGAGAAAATTGATAAGTATTTTTTTCTCAAATACACAGTAAGTGGCGCAATCATCGCTTCTATAAATGTGTTGGAAACTCAAAATCATCTTCCTGTAGTCTAAATTCCAGACTCGTATTATATAATCTTATTAGTGCATTAATTTTAAAGACCCACATTGTAAACGAAATTTCTAATAATTATGTTAATTTTTATTAAATTAAGTATTAATTTTTGTTTACTATTTGCGTGTTTTTTCATGAAAATAACTTACCTCCTATATTACGATTTATGGAGAGTTTATCTGATTTTGAAAGTTTTCTTTTTCCCCCTACAAATAGCAACTAATTAGTTTAGATATTGTTTAGAATTAACAAGCAAAATTACTTCTTATAACTATTGATTAAAATTTAACTTTAAGAATTTATTATCTCAACTTAGTCAACAAATAATTCTAAATTACTAATTAGTACTTGTATGATATAATATAAATTTCATTCTTAATTAAATTCACAAAGATAGCTATAAAAAAACACATCTTGAGAAATAAATAACATATTTTTAAATTTTGTGATTTAAATTAATATTAATTGAAATTTATGTCACCATTTAATAATAAACAAACTCTAATTCCTATGTTATTTTAAGAAACGAATAGTAGAACCATAAACATGTTTCTAACTATTCATAGCATCCTAATATCAACAACTTAGCTATGTTTTTAATATAACAGTAAAGCATTTCTCCTTGTACACTGGAAATTGACATAATCAAATTTTATAATGTTTTCCTTTTCACTTGAACAATTCCTTTCAGCTAAACAGAACCAATTAAATAGCGTTGGGAAAGTGGTTACCAATGACAATGCGAGAAAATAGAGGACTCTAATCATCGTTTCCAAGAGTTTCCTCAATTCAATATAAAGATTCTGGGTGTTGTAGAATAATAGTGATTGAATGAAAGTGGGCGGTCAGTGCGTTGGTAATTTCCAAGTAGATGGAAGGGAAAAGTGTCGCATTTAATAGCAGTTGATGCGTGAAATGAATCAAAGAGCTCCCTCTCGTCCCCCATACCCACATGCTTCGAGGACACTTTCGAACAGTTAATGATGATCAGTTTACTTTCTCATTCTATTTCCCTTCTAAAGCAAAAGGATGTAGTATAAACATTTAAGGAATAAAATAATGTCATATCTTCTGCTGTATATATTCTCTTTGCATGTTCACTGTAATATAAATGTACAGTATAGCATTAAATTAAATGAGAATTAAAAATATAAGTCTACTCTAAAATGTAAGTATAGGAAGTTCTTTCCCATTTGAATATGGTGTATCTCCAAGAATGATAGAATAAACATTTTAATACAAATAACAGCATAAAACATCTCACAAAAGAATATGTTCAAAATATGTTAATAAAATCTGTTAAATTACACATAAATTTTATCTTTATTATAAATCTCTTTTAAAGGAATTGTTTTAAAAAGGACGTATAATTGTATGTGAAATTATTCCACGAGAACTTATATTTTTTATTTAAATAATTAGTATTGTAGTTAACTTCCAAACCAATAATAATCTTTTTTTCATATCTTTTTGGAAGCAATCATGAACATTAAGTAGAAGTTAATTTCTTTACATTATTTCATAAACTTGACTTGAATTTTATTATAGAAAGTAAACAATATATCTTCCAGTACAGTATTTCTATAATATACATCATTCAGTATAACAATACATATTTTAATATAGTAGTACAATATTTTATTATTTAAAAATGTAAATAAAATTGGGGAAAATATTTAATTTTACTAGAATTTTCTCATAGAACTTTATTTAAAAATAGTTTTGATCAAATATTATATATTTTTGAGCATGTAAATTCCTCATTAATTTATCACTAAATAGCATACTACGCAATCATATTTTCATAGTTTTTTAAGACTTTAATGTGAATATCCTTACACAAAATAATGATACTTATTCTCAAATAGCAGGAGAGGAAATTTTAAAAACTTTCTAGTGTCTATGTTTTCGGTCCGGTCATAAACCAGAAATGCATCACCCATCTCGTTTTGAGAAAAAAAAGTTATTAAGATCCAATTTAATACTTCTTTATGTTCACAGCCCAATCATTTATATCACAATGCCAAATTTATCCTTATAAATTTTTCAAATCCTTAATATTTAGTTAATAATTTAAAAATTTATTTTAGATTTTAATTATTTAATAAATTTTAATAATTTTAAATTTCATTTAAAATTTTAAATTAGTTTAAATAATTTTTAAAATCAT
Source organism: Latrodectus geometricus (assembly GCA_026290005.1). Taxonomy (NCBI): domain Eukaryota; kingdom Metazoa; phylum Arthropoda; class Arachnida; order Araneae; family Theridiidae; genus Latrodectus; species Latrodectus geometricus. The sequence continues at coordinate 571,331 of JAPDSC010075773.1, read as the reverse complement.
TCAAATTTTTAAAATTTAGTTATAATTATCAAATGTAACTTAATAATATGAGAGGTACGAATAGGATTGAATAAGATATTATTAAATTTGGCAAAAGCTGGAAGAGAATGTGTTCAGAATTACCACAGATGGTGATCTGTAATATAATTTGATGACTTTTTCAACAATAATTTTAATGCTATAAGATTTAAGATTGGAAAGAATTTGGTAAATGTTAAATCAAGCCTATTCTTTTATTTACAGCCAAAGGATTTCTTGTTTTTATAAATATTTAATGTTTTTATATTGAATAAAGTTATGTTTTGTATTCAATAAAGTTAAATGAAATATACAGGGTGATTATAAAAAAATTATCGCGATATTTGGTTCCCTAACTATCATATCATTCACAAAAACTGTGTGAAATTTTTAGATAAAGTGTTTTGATGTATGATATGCAAAAATGATATAGAAATATCAGTATCACTTAAATATTTTGGGTTACAGTGAGTAAATTTAAAAAAATTCAACTGTCAACACCCAGTTTTTTGTAATGGAATGAGATCTCCACACTGAAAAACACGAAAAAGCATTGGAAAGTTACTTGTAGCATGAAAATCCCTGGAGCATGGAAACCCCTGAATTTCCCAATTACTTGATTTCAACTTTAATATTTGATTTATCAAGATTCATTTAAAAACAATGTACATTTGAATAATATCTCTAACATATATACTGGTGATATATATACATATATGATTTCAGAAAAACATATTTTAAATATAAAAATTCATTTCTATAAACTTCGGGTTCAAAGTTAACTTAAATTATTCTTCTTTCCAAGATTCTAATTCAAAATAACATGTACTTAATTATGTATTTGTTAAAATAGTTTTCACTTCATTTAAATTAAACAGATTACACAATTCTCAGTACTTTTATCTTCAATTTTATATATTCGTAGATTGGTTGCATTCTTGAATATAGATTTTTCTTATGATTCGTAATGATTCGTTTTTAATCTCAATCGAATTAGTTTTTATATGAAAATACTGAGCATAATCAAATTTACAGATAAATTAAGATTAAATTCGGAAATTAAAAATTAACACAGTGATATTTTTAATTAGCTAAAGCAATTAAATTAAAGGAACCATACTTAAACACAATAATACCAGAAAAATCTTAATAAAACAGATCTCTCATTGCCTAATTGTTGTAGCACGAGATAAAATATGGCTATTGGTTTGACATATTAAGTCAGTGCGAGCCTCTGGTTTCTTTAAAGTGTTTTATTCAACAGCAACAACAAGACTAGAGAAAAAGTTAGAAGTACAGTATGAAGAAATGGAATCACATGACCTAATACAGCGCCATCTATAGGAAATGAATGTTAGTTAGCTTAAGTGGAAGGAAGAAGATGCAACATCCTCCAACCGCAAAAGGATAAAATTTTAATCTAGCTAAAATTTCAAGTTAAAAATTGAACATTAAAAATTCAAATGAAATTAGCTTGTTACAAATACATAAAGCATCTAAACATGTGCTAAGGAAAAAAGCATTAATGAAAACCAATACAAAATTGATATTACAATTTAACAGGTTTGGCAGTTCTCAAAGTTTTACTTAAAATACCCGATTTTTCTAAACGAAACAATCTTTGAAATGGTCGAACCACCTCACCATTTTCAGTTTTGACCTTTGCAACTCGGGAAACACCATCACGTCCTTTATAGATTTCAATGATTTTAGCTAAAGGCCAATCAACACGTTTCTTACCATCAGAGCTGATTAATACTATATCTCCCACCTTAAGTGGGGTTTGATGGACGTGTCTGGAATGTTTAAGGAGAGAAATATATTCCTTTTGAAAACGCGTCTTAAGCTTTTGTTTAACGGACTGGAGGTGTTTCGCACGTTTGCGTAGGTTCAGCACATTCTGTTCAAGATCCTCGACTCTGAATTCAGTCTGATCCTGTAAAAAGAGAGAAGGTGTTAGTGGCACAAGATCTGATGGCTCTTCGGAGAGGTAAGTAAGAGGTCTGCTGTTGAGGATGGCTTCACACTCACACACAACAGTATACAGTTCTTCGTAGCCAAGACTCGCTTTTCCCAAATTCCGTCTCAACAATTGCTTCAACATTCTTACCACTCTTTCCCACCAACCTCCCCACCAAGCGGCAGTAGGTGGATTAAAATGCCAGGAGATCTTTTTCAAATCTGAATGAGACACAATTTTACTCCAATCGATATTTTTGAACTCGTTGTTTGCACCGATGAAATTGGTTCCATTATCAGAGTAGATTGTTTTCACTCGCCCTCGACGCGAGATGAATCGTCTCAAAGCAAGAAGAAAACTTTGTGTGGAAATGTCCGAGACAAGCTCGAAATGCACCGCACGGTACACTGCACACGTGAAGATAGCAATCCAAACTTTATCACGATTTCGAAGAACCAAGGGACCTGCTAGGTCTACTCCAGTTGTTTCGAAGACGGCCGACATTCGCACACGTTCTTCAGGAAGAGGAGCAAACATTGTAGTAGCAGGTTTGGACTTAAATCTTTGGCAAATTATGCATTTGGATACAACTGAACGAACAGTTTTCCTAGATCGCAAGATCCAGTATCTCTCACGAAGGATTGTGACTAGAGTTTGTACACCTACGTGATTGAAGGTTCGATGAGTTTCCTCTATGAGTTTGGAAACAAGCTCATGCTTGTCTGGCAGCAGGATAGGACGCCTGAAAAAGTCATCATCACCTGTGAAGATTAATTTTGTCTCTACTCTAAGAATATCATTGGAGTCCTGGTATATGACAAAGTTAGGAGGAATTAATTTGCGGTTTTTTCCGAATTTCTGTCTTTGTATATATATGAATATTTCAAGCTCAGATTGGGCGATCTCTTCATTTGCTAAGTTCCCCTTTAAGATGGTTTCACTACGATTATTTATTAAAGATTTAGCATTAGAAATAAAACGTTTTACATAAGCCAGAATTCTAGCAATTGTAGAAAATTTTGAAACTCTTTTAGTCCAATCAAAGAAATTGGATGCGGAGTTATTTAAGGAGATACTTGACGTAACAGTAGGTTTTAACTCAGTGGTTGCCAGTTCCAATGCATCGGAAAAAATCACAGTTTTCAGTTTTTGGCCAAGAGTCTCGATTTTCTAACCATTTGGGACCCTCCCACCAACGAAGACAAAAGAGAGTTTGGGCGTTGCATCCACGAGACGCAATGTCTGCTGCATTCATTTGAGATGGTACGTAATACCAATCATCTTTTGAAGAACTCGAATGAATTTCCTTTATTCGATTGTTCACAAAGGTTTTCCATGTTCCGGTATTCTTTATCCAACAAAGAACCACTTTCGAGTCAGTCCAGTAGAAGGTTGGGATACCAGAGATGTTCAAGGAAGTTTTGACTGTCTGGACCAAACGAGTACCAATTAAAGCAGCAAGGAGCTCTAGTTTTGGTGTAGACATTTCAGTTTTGATTTTAGTGATGGGATCCTTTCTTAGAGGAGCGACACGTGATTTTGCCTGAACTAATCTAATTATAACTTCATTTTCGCATTCGATACGCAAAAACACGCACGCTGCAAATGCCCTCCCACTAGCATCGCTAAACATGTGAATGGTAGTAGTTGACTCAGCAATTAATCCCCCGAAATAACGCGGAATTTGAATAAATTTAAAAAAACCCAAGTTAGAAAGCCAAATTTTAAATTCCTCTACAATTTCAGAGGGAAGTTTATGATCCCATCCCAGCTTATCGTTTTTCCACGCTTTTTGCATTAGAAGCTTTGGAATGAGTGTTACGGGTGCGGTAAAACCGATTGGATCGAAAATTTTTTGCGAAATCGACAAAAGTTGTCTTTTTGTACATTTATCATTAATTTCAGTTGTGATGCAGTTAACATCACACGCAATTGTATCTGAATCGGGATACCATAAAAGACCAAGTACAGGAGAATATCTACAGTCACTTAAATCCCGATTTTCACTTTGAGAAGAAAAAACCCATCCCGTAAGCTCAAAACCAGCTTGGGACATTACTTGACAAGCCGTCTTTGAAAATTGTTCCGACTCGAGATTGTTTTCGACGCTTGTCACTACGTTGTCAACGTAAAATGCATCTTTCAATTTTAGAGCGATATCATTCCCATTTTCTTTCATTTTGTCTAGGTGGTGATAAATTGTTGCCATAAGCAAAAATGGACTTGATGAAAGGCCAAATACCACTCTACAATGTCTGTAGATTTTAATTTTGCGTTTTTCAAAGTCTTCCCACCAAAGAAAGCGAAGAAAATTTCTGTCGGAAGGAGATACGCTTATTTGAAGAAATGCTTTGCTTATGTCAGAAATCACGCCAATTTTATTCTTGCGAAATCTATTTAAAATATTGGGAATCATTTCAATATAATTCGGACCTGTAGCTAAACATTGATTCAAGGAAACGGCATTTTCATCTTTGGACGAAGCATCGAACACGGGCCGTATTTTAGTTGTTAAACTAGATTCCTTAAAAACAGCTCTGTGAGGGAGGTACCTGCATGTCATTTCATTTTCTTTTTCGTTAACTGACACTAGTTCTATGATCCCCTTTTGTTCCCATTCCTTAAAAATGTTGTCATAAGACTCAAACTTTCCATTCGCGATAAGTTTAGAAGTCATGGAGCCTAAACGTCTCTCCGAATGATCTCTCAAATCACTTAAGTTAGGATGACCTTCAATCCATGGAAGATTTACTTCGTACCTACCATCACGAAATTTAACAGTTTTTTCGAAAAAAGACAAAGTTTCACTATCGATTTCTGTTTTTGTTTTATTTTCTACGGGATCTCTAATACCAAGAATATCCAATGACCAAAGGTCGCAAATTTCGCTAGCACTATGCAGCGAAATTATGGGCATAGCATGAGTAGAACTAGTTTTAGAGGATTCTGATTTCCCCATTACTACCCATCCTAAGTACGTTTGGACAGCGGTTAAACCATTGGGCTGTTGACTGATACAACCAGTCAAAAGTTTTCCTAAATAATCAGCACCAATAAGGACTGATATAGCAGAATTATCATTTTCACTATCGGATAAATAAATACCAAGTTTAGTGAAGCATTTAGTATCAATTTTACTTATTTTAGGAACGGTACCACAAATAGTTTCTTTGTCCAATAATACTACTTCACACGAAAAGTTTCCGCGCATTTCCTGAAGTTCACACTTTAAAGCTGAATGCTTAATTTTTTCCGTTTCAATACCGCCAAATAAACTATGCGTTAGAAACTCAGAATGGTCATGTTTTAAGTTTAAATACTCTGCAACATCACGAGCTATATAAGAACGCTGCGACGCCGAATCGAATAAACAACGAACAATTTTTGACCTGAAAGGGCCTGACACTCTTATTTGAAGTGTTTGTAATAAAACATCCGCTGAATGAGACGAGCTATGACTCACGACACTATTTGTCTCAATTTTGTTAATACATGCAACAGATTCTTCCCCTTTGCTTAAATTGGGGCATAATATCGGATAATGTTTTTTAGTACAGACTATGCATCGAAGGCTCATTGTACATTTATCAGCGCGGCAATTAATTCTTAAACAAGATAAACATCTCTTTGCCCTAAGTACCTTGTCCCTTCTTTCCTTTAATGTAAACTTTTGAGCGGTGAAGCAGTCACTACTTCTATGCGTGGGCTTATCGCAGAATAAGCAATATAACTCAGCCCTGTTACGTCTATCATAGCCTCTTCGGGCATCTGTTTTAGTTTGAGTTGTTAATGCAGCTGCAGTCGGGACAAGAGGCGCCGAATTTATTTTACGATCGGATTCAGTTTTATTTATTTTATCTACTTTGGTTTTATCCATTGAGCAAAAACCCTTAGCTATTCGAATCCGTTCACTGCCTATTACTTCATTCCGAAGAAACTGCATGAGTAGTTCAAGGTCATTATTCATATTTCCTGATCGGGAAGTTGAATTCCTCTCTCTCTCCCATGCAATCAAAATATTTTCAGGAATAGAAGCTTCAACTAGTGGGTAAAGCATGCATGCGTATTTCTCTTTAGTTACACCCAAATTTTCTAAATAGCGCAAATGCGCATCTAATTGATCTACTAAGTTAATGAAAGGCATATTCTGCGATTGATTTAAAATAAGTTTTAACAGTTCGCGTACATACAATTCAATTAACATTTTATCATCAGCAAAACGTGCTTTTAAATTTTTAATTACAGATTTATATTCATTTTTAGAAACTTGATACGATTGAACAAAATCGAAAGCCTTACCCTCGGTTGTCTGCATCAGATAGGCAAATTTAATGTCGTCCTCCAATTTAGGATCATCATCAATTTTTTGGAACATGGTCCAAAAAGAAAACCAATTCTTGGGATTACCGTCAAAAGTTGAAAGTTCCAGTTTAGGCAAATTAATGGAGATTCGACCGGTGGAATCCTTCGGTTTATTTTGATTTGCAGAGCTTTGTAGGAACTCCTCAAAGCGAAGTTTCGCAGAAGTAAAATCATCACGGTAGTTTTCACACCTTTCAAATTCAGCTTCTATGATCTCGGCAGAAGAGGAAGCCTTACCTTTGGCTGTTTCTTCGGTAGTTGAAGAAAGATATTGTATGACTTTCTCATCATTTTCAAACAGCCTCCCAGATTTTTCATCCAGTATAGAAAATGCGAGGGATGCCTCTTTAACATTGTTGGCTGCGATACATGTATCCATATCTTTAATCGTTTTTGTTACAGCAGTCCGCAAAACTTTGCGTTGAATCAAACAGCTGTCATCCATAATTCCTTTTCGGAAATTCCAATTTGAGCGTAAAATATTTGAGCGGGTAAATATTGCTCGAAATTTAGTTGCAGTGCCAAATACTGCGCGAATTTAACGTTGGGCGCCAGATGTTGTAGCACGAGATAAAATATGGCTATTGGTTTGACATAATAAGTCAGTGCGAGCCTCTGGTTTCTTTAAAGTGTTTTATTCAACAGCAACAACAAGACTAGAGAAAAAGTTAGAAGTACAGTATGAAGAAATGGAATCACATGACCTAATACAGCGCCATCTATAGGAAATGAATGTTAGTTAGCTTAAGTGGAAGGAAGAAGATGCAACACTAATATTACAATTATAATATAAAAGATCTTCATTTTCCAATTAAAAGTTTTAATCGTATTACTAATAGATCATAAACAAATAAAATAATTAAAATATAAAAAGAAATTAATAATAAATATGTGTTGAAATGAAATAACGATCCATTAAGAGCAGATTTTTATTCAAATTAATGGCAGCATTCTGAAATTCACTAAAGTATTGAGATACCTGTAAAACCCGTTCTTTCTTAACATATCCCTCTTTATTATATATTATCAAATACCAATCAATAATAAAACACATTTCTCTCATTTCACCTAAAAAAACATTGCTCTGCTTCTCTCAGTAGCCAAACTTTGTTCTTCTGTGCGAATCAGTAATTTCCGTAAACATGAAATACTTTCAAGATTACTACGCTTGTCAGATATATTACTGTTAAAACTTTATTAATTCCTTAATGATGTAACAATTACTTCTGTAGAATGATAACTAGGGTGATCCAATTCTATTGTAATAACTCTCGTCTTACTATCATTAAAATGCAATCAGACAATATATAATAAGCAGACTGTATGCTAACTTTGCAATTAAACAAGAATACAATTTAAAACAATACATCTATGACTTACTTTGCCAACTAAATTTTAAACGCTGTAGTTTCAATTTGTATCCTTATGCAAACATAATTTATCTGTTATGTGATTTAGCCATACTCTTTTATTTTCAGGTATTTTAATCACATAACTATTTATAACTTTTATTTCTTTTAAAAATATCCTCTTAAAACATTATTGTTTAATTCATTACACATCAATTTTTATCTAACAACTTTTGCATTGTAAAAATTGTTGCCATATTATGCATTTTCATTCATGGAAAAAAAGTTAGATTTAGAGGAAAAAACATGTTTACGTTTAATGAAATAAAGATTAAATTTCATATTTATGCCTTTTTCAAATTTAAAATAAGACAATAATGCAAAATATTTGTCATAATATTAATTTCTTGTGCTTTTAATGGGTGAGTTAAATAAAGAATAAGTCGACTGATATTTATAAAGAAAAACAAGAAAATTATAAGAAAGTAAAAAAAAAAAAATTTAAATTGTGATAAAATCTTAAACAAAAGTATATTATTCACACGCAGTTTAAAATTCCTTGAATAGATCTTACTTTGGTTTCTGTTTCTAAATGTCTATTTTAGTAAACCTTAATAGGAACACAGATACAAACTGTTTTATAATCAACTTATTTATAGAAAAAGATACTCTACCAAAGTTTTGCAATTAATGGAAACCTTAATAAAAATATTTAATGTTAGGATGTGAAAACGTAGGACGTTCGAAGAATTTTATGTAAGTAATTTTCTCCGAAAAGTATACTTATTTCTATAATTAGAAGCTCAGTTTATTTTTATTCGCATAATCTTACAAATATATTCTAATTTTAAACACACGCTGTTATATATACATTATATTATTAAGTCTCAAGTATTCTTAAATATATAACTGCAAGCAAAATATTATAACAAAAACATATTTTATACATGAGTTCCTTACAAAATATTTACATTTAATAATAATCTTAATCAT
>JAPDSC010075773.1:490771-557649 GCA_026290005.1 Latrodectus geometricus | reverse complement strand
ATAAAAATCTACTTTAGCACCTTTTCTATTTTATTATTATTTTATTTCTCTTTCATGCTAGATGATAATATAAATCGATTATATATCATTGATATCGAAGTCTTTTGAATTGAAAAGAAAATAAGTGCATATGATTTCTTTTTTTAAAAAAAAATTGAAATAAATAGTGGGATTATTATTTTTGACAGACGGTGATTTATCAAAGAAAATGTGCATAAGAAACTTTGAATATTTTTCATTTTATGTATTGAAAATGTATTCACGTTTTACATGAAATAAAAATATAATTTCTCTATCTTGATCTAGTATTAGTAAAATCGATGAATTTTATAATTTAAATCCTAATTCTTTTTTTATTCTGTCAAAATTTTATACTTAAAAAGACTTTTTAAACTATTTTTCAACTGGAAACATTGTATTCGAATAACTTAGGATTTCCAAGAAACTATTTACCCAACTGATTTCAGTGTGGAAGTTATGAAAATTTTATCAAAGGAAGCTTAATGTTATGTGCAAGAAATAGAATAAATGAAATACTTACTTACAAAAATAATGTAACCTATTCCACGAACATTGTGTTTACAGTTTAGTCAATAATTTTGTTGCAGATTTATTGATATTAAAGACTGCTCTCAAATAAACATAATTTTTGCTTTAATGAAACAAGTTACATTTATAATGAAAAATTTCACAAACATCCATTATTGAAATTTATATTCAGAATAAAAATCATTTGTAAACTTGGATTTTAGAAATAAAATTTTCTTTAATGTAATTCGCTAATTTAGAATACAAAAATGTATGTTTTTCTATATTTGTTTTCATAATTTAGAATTGTTCATGTTCAAAATAGATTTTTTTTTGCATTTCTTTTATTAAAGAAACTATTTATTGAAAAATTATTAAAATTTTTCTTAAAAATTGTCTTTTAATATATTTTAATTTTTTGCTCAAAATCAACAATCTATTTTTGATTCTAATATACAATTAACAATGTAAATATGATAACTGAAATACGAATAAATAAAAAATTATATTTGGTATGATAGCAAATATCATTAAAAAAGAACAAATGTGGAACTTTATAAAATAAAAAGATTTCATAAAAGATAATCATATTTTTATAAATAAAAAAAAGAAAAAAACGAATCAAAAGAATCTCCACAAACTTAATAAACTAATATCAATCAATAGAAATATGTTCCGCAGTTTCTTATTTATTTTACAATAATATTCATTAAAAATCAGCTATAAAATAGTCTATTTTTATTTAATCATTCTGTCTCTTAATACTGAACGTATTAAATAGAATAAATTCAAAAGTATTTATCTAAAAGATTTTCCTTTATAACCAGTTTTCTTATTATTTTCTAAATTATTGACTTTATATTGCAAAAATTTACAATAAAAAAAACGATAAAATTGAAGAAAAGATGTTTTCCTTAAATGAAAATAAATAAAAATCTTTTATGTAAAGTAAAAGAATTTCATACAAAATTTATTAACTCACTAAAAAAATATTATTTTTTGATAGAAAGGTAAATCAATAGTATAATTGTATTACTTCACACGAAATGTGATCAAAGTAAATCTGAATTGTGTAGAAAGATAGATATATTTTAGTATATCATAAGAAAAAATTATTTACGTTATATTACTAGACCCTTTCTTGACTCAAGGCTTATGACTGACTATACAATTCGTTAAATATATACTAAAAGCATACATTTACTCTGAAAAGGTAGTCTATTGAGATTCAGTATAGCATTCCGTATTACTGTCCTGAACCATTTGATTCCATAACTTGCTGACTATCATGGGATCGCAACCAAACTCGAGAACCTTTTCTGGGATTTGATAAACAGCAAATCTCCCTAATCAACAACTCCACCTCCACCATAATCAGAAAAGTCCTTTTCATACCATGTAGTGGATAGCTTAATGTCGAAGACTGTTGAAAGGCATTTAATGTACATTCGAATAATGCTATCTGGAATAGTTGCATAATGCTATTCGGAAAAATTTTACACGAATAGTGAGTCGCATTCATGTGAGATCATGGGAAGAAACCTGGAAAATTCCAAGCACCCACCTCAAAAGATGCATGTGCTTAAGGATATTATGCAATCGGCATCCATATGTTCAACAGTGACTGGTATGGAAATCGGGTCACTATGCTCCTTAGAATGGTGTCCTACGACTTTTTGTACCATAGTAAGCCCAATCAAAAATCTGCTTGAAAGCATTTCCTTCTTAGATAAGATATGCCAATAATTTTTCATAAATTAATAATGTTGAGATGAAATTTGTGAATGAGAAAATTGATAAGTATTTTTTTTTCAAATACACTGTAAGTGGCGCAATCATCGCTTCTATAAATGCGTTAGAAACTCAATATCATCTTCCTGTAGTCTAAATTCCATACTCGTATTACATAATCTTATTAGTGCATTAATTTTAAGGACCCACATTGTAAACGAAATTTCTAATAATTATGTTAATTTTTATTACATTAAGTATAAATTTTTGTTTACTATTTGCGTGTGTTTTCATGAAAATAACTTACCTCCTATATTACGATTTGTGGAGAGTTTTAACTGATTTCAAAAGTCTCCTTTTACTCCCTACAAATAGCAACTAATTAGTTTAGATATTTCTTAGAATTAACAAGCAAAATTACTTCTTATAACTATTGATTAAAATTTAACTTTAAGAATTTATTATATCATTTCAGTCAAAAAATAATTCTAAATTACTAATTAGTACTTGTATAATATAATATAAATTTCATTCTTAATTAAATTCATAAAGATAACTATAAAAAAACACAAATTGAGAAATAAATAACATATTTTTAAATTTTGTGATTTAAATTAATATTAATTGAAAATTTATGTCACCATTTAATAATAAACAAACTCTAATTCCTATGTTATTTTAAGAAACGAATAGTAGAACCATAAACATGTTTCTAACTATTCATAGCATCCCAATATCAACAACTTAGCTTTGTTTTTAATATAACAGTAAAGCATTTCTCCTTGTACACTGGAAATTGACATAATCAAATTTTATAAGAATGTTTTCCTTTTCACTTGAACAATTCCTTTCAACTAAACAGAACCAATTAAATAGCGTAGGGAAAGTGGTTACCAATGACAATGCGAGAAAATAGAGGACTCTAATCATCGTTTCCAAGAGTTTCCTCAATTCAATATAAAGATTCTGGGTGTTGTAGAATAATAGTGATTGAATGAAAGTGGGCGGTCAGTGCGTTGGTAATTTCTAAGTAGATGGAAGGGAAAAGTGTCGCATTTAATAGCAGTTGATGCGTGAAATGAAGCAAAGAGCCCCCTCTCGTCCCCCCTACCCACATGCTTCGAGGACACTTTCGAACAGTTAATGATGATCAGTTTACTTTCTCATTCTATTTCCTTTCTAAAGCAAATGGATGTAGTATAAACATTTAAGGAATAAAATAATGTCATATCTTCTGCTGTATATTATTCTCTCTGCATGTTCACTGTAATATAAATATACAGTATTGCTTTAAATTAAATGAGAATTAAATATACAATTCGACTCTAAAATGTAAGTATAGGAAGTTGTTTCCCATTTGAATATGGTGTATCTCCAAGAATGATAGAATAAACATTTTAATACAAATAACAACATAAAACATTTCACAAAAAAATATGTTCAAAACATGTTAATAAAATCTGTTAAATTACACATAAATTTTATCTTTATTATAAATCTCTTTTAAAGGGATTGTTTTATAAAGGACGTATAATTGTATGTGAAATTATTCCACCAAAACTTATATTTTTTATTTAAATAATTGGTATTGTAGTTATTTTCCAAACTAATAATAATCTTTTTTACATTTCTTTTTGGAAGCAATCACGAATTTTAAATCGAAGTTAATTTCTTTACATTATTTTATAAAATTGACTCCAATAATAACTTTAGAATTTTATTATAAAATGTAAACAATGTATCTTCCAGTACAGTATTTCAATAATATACACCATTCAGTATAATAATATATATTTTAATAGTAGTACAATATTTTATTATTTAAAAAATTAAATAAAATTGGAAAAAATATTTCATTTCACTAGCATTTTCTCTTAGAACTTTAATTAAAATTGAACTTTAAAAATATTTTTGATCAAATATAATGTCTTTTTGAACAAATAAATTTCACATTAATTTATCACTAAATAGCATACTACGCAACCACATTTTCTTAGTTTTTTTAAGACTTTTATATGAGTGTCCTATAAAAAAATAATGATGCCTATTCACAAATCGCAAGACAGGAAATTTCGAAAACTTCCTAGTACCTATGTTTTCGGTCCGGCCATAAAGCATAAATGCATCACCCATCTCGTTTTGAGAAAAAAAAGTAATTAAGATCCAATTTAATACTTCTTTATGTTCACAGCCCAATCATTTATATCACAATGCCAAATTTATCATTATAAATTTTTCAAATCTTTAAAATTTAATTAATAATTTTAAATTTTAAATTAATTTTAAATTTTAATAGTTTTAAATTTAAAATTTTAAATTAGTTTAAGATTATTCAAATTTTTAAAATTTAGTTATATATATCAAATCTAACTTACTAATATGACAGGTACGAATAGGATTGAATAAGATATTATTAAATTTGGCAAAAGTTGAAAGTGAATGTGTTCAGAATTACCACAGAAGGCGATCGATCTGTAATATAATTTGATGACTTTTTCAACAATAATTGTAATGCTATAAGATTTAAGATTGGAAAGAGTTTGGTAAATGTCAAATCAAACCTATTCCTTTATTGAAAATAAACGGATTTTTTTGTTGTTATAAATATTTAATAATGTTTTATATTGAATAAAATTATGTTTTCTATTCAATTAAGTTAAATGAAATATACAGGGTGATTTTAAAATAAATTATCACGATATTTGGTTCCTTAACTATCATACTATTCACAGAAACTGTGTGAAATTATGGCATAAAATATTTTGATGTATGATATGGAAAACAACAGTGTCACTTAAATAGTTAAGGTTACAGTGAGTAAATTTTAAAACTTTCAAATGTCAACGCCCAATTTTTGTAATAAAATGAGATCTCCACACTGAAAAACAAGGAAAAGCCACTCTTGTCAGAAATATTACTGTTAAAATTTATTAATTCCTTAATAACGTAACAATTATTTCAGTAGAATGATAACTTGGGTGATCCAATTCTAATTACTCTCGTCTTACTATCATTAGAATGCAACCAGACAACATATAATAAGCAGACTGTATGCTAACTTTGCAATTAAACAGGAATACAATTTAAAACAATACATCTATGACTTACTTTGCCAACTAAATTTTAAACGCAGTAGTTTCAATTTGTATCATTAAGAGATTATACAAACATAATTTATCTGTTATATGATTTAGCCATACTCTTTTATATTCAGATGTTTTAATCACATAATTATTTATAACTTTCATTTCATTAAAATGATCCTCTTAAAACATTATTGTTTAATCCATTACAAATCTATTTTTATCTAGCAACATTTTCATTGTAATAGTTGTTGCCATATTATGCATTTTCATTCGTGGCAAAAAAAAGCAAGTTAGATTTAGGGGGGAAAAACATGTTTACGTTTAATGAAATAAAGATTAAATTTCATATTTATGCCTTTTTCAAATTTAAAATAAGATAATAAAGCAAAATATTTGTTATAATGTTAATTCCTTGTGCTTTTAATGGGTGAATTAAATAAAGAATAAGTCGACTGATATTTATAAAGAAAAACAAGAAAATTATAAGAAAGTAAAAAAAATTTTAATTGTGATAAAATCTTAAACAAAACTATATTATTCACACGCAGTTTAAAGTTGCTTGAATAGATCTTACTTTGGTTTCTGTTTCTAAATGTCTTTTTTAGTAAACCTTAATAGGAACACAGATACAAACTGTTTTATAATCAACTTATTTAAAGAAAAAGATACTCTACCAAAGTTTTGCAATTAATGGAAACCTTAATAAAAATATTTAATGTTAGGATGTGAAAGCGTAGGACGTTCAAAGAATTTTATGTAATTAATTTTCTCTGAAAAGTATACTTATTTCTGTAATTAGAAGCTCAGTTTACTTTTATTCACATAATCTTACAAATATACTCTAATTTTAAACACACACTGTTATATATACATTATATTATTAAGTTTCAAGTATTCTTAAAAATATAACTACAAGCAAAATATTATAACAAAAACATATTTTATACATGAATTCCTTACAAAATATTTACATTTAATAATAATCTTAATCATATATATATATATATATATATATATATATATATATATGTGTGTGTGTGTGTGTGTGTGTATGTATATGTATAATATTAGATTGTTTTTAATGATTGTCCGGAAATAAAATTTTCAATGTACTCCATATAAAACTTGATAATACATTCTTAAAATTAAAAATACTTTCTGAACTTTCTTAAGCATGAAATTGTTCGAAAATCTTATAAAATGAATACAAAATGTAAGTTTTTATAAAATAGATAATAAAATTATTTAACCAAAGATTTTCTCATTGTTTGAACAAATAATGTGTATAACATTATTCTATTTTACATTTAAGTAGTTTTTACGAATAATCCAACAGCGAAATTCTAAATATCTGAATCCCTAGTTCCCTGAAATTTTTATAAAGACGTTTATATAAACGTTTATATAGTTTATTGATGCAACAAAATACAGCATTCTTTTAATTCTTTTTTAAAAGAATTCTCAGAATAAATTAACTAAAAATTAAAAATAAACAGTCATAAAAGTTTCTTTAAAAGTAAATTGGCTAAAAACTGAAAAAATTTAAATATAAATTATTAATTAATAAATTCGCGAAAGTACAAAAGAACGTAAAAGAATATTTAATGACCTATTATCTTTTAATTATAATACATGTAAAAAGGAAAAAAAATGCAAGCAAAAGCTTTTGAATTTATGTTCTTCTAAATTTGTTTACTTACATATATTTACTGCAGTTTGTTAATTGTAATTTGAAATTACAACAAAACGATACATTTTAAAATCATACGTAATATCTATTGATTCTAATTTTTGAGTGCATATTGTTTTTAATTAATAGTTGATTATTTTTAATCAAAAACAGTGTTATTTTATATAATACTAATGATATACTTATTTATTATATAATTAAAATTAAGTATTTATGAATTGAATTTGTATTTTATTAACGATATTTTTATGGCATGGTAATATAACATTAAATGCTTTGAAAAAAATTTTCTTTAAATCAAAATTACATAATTACGTAACGAATTTATATCTCATAGTTAAATGTATGATTTGATGAAATATATCATATACAATATTTAATCAGAATAAATATTAATGATTTGGTAATAAATCTATGTGAAATATAGAAAATTAAAAGAAATCAAAGAATCATCATAAAAATAAAGAACCATAAAAATAAAGTTTAAAAAGAGAATAAAAAAGAAAAAACTAATCCATATCTTTATTTTAATAAATAATGCTAAAACTCATTGGACAGATATTTTAATACATTTTAAAAAATTATAAAAAGCAGTTCCTTACGAAATTTTTAATATTTTTATATACTCCGTAAAATGTAAATCACAATAGGAATAATATAATTTCTATAATACATTCCTCGCAGTCTTAAATGATCTTAAATAATGTATCATGCCTTTGTAAAATGAAAATTAGATTTTTAAAGCTTTAATTTTTATACGTAGAAGAGATTTAAATATAAATAAATATAATAATATATTTATTTATTTTTAAGTCCTGGGAACTATAGTAAGCAACTATTACTGCTTTGTAGTTACTCGATGATAATAATGTTGCTCTACTCTGAAACAATACTGACTTTGCAAAAAATATAATATTCATTGGGATCAAATAAGCTCATATAAAAATATCTGAGCAGAATGTTGTTAATGGAAAATATTCAAATTCATTCCACATAAACATATTAAAATTAATATTCAAATTATAAAAATGTACATTACATAATGCAACTAAGAAAGTTAAAACAGTTGTAGACGAAGATTCACTAATGCAATAATTCAATTTTTAGAGCTTTTGCCTACATTATATACAATTTTCTCTCCAAAAAATTAATTAGAATAATTCCAAGATTCATTTTCAGTCCATTGTTTATCATAATAATTTTAATATTTTAAGTTTTATTATTCACTCCAGAATACCAGAGTTCTGAAAATGAAGTGACCAAATCAAGAGCACAGATTTGCATTTAATAGTCAGTCTAAAACCAAGTTATATACACACGAGAAGGGTATATATATATAAATTGTATATTTAGAAGGGTGTCTATTTTTCTGAGCAATAAAACCCAAAATGAATTTTGGACTACTATATTACTATTTTTATTTGAAAGTACTTACAAATTATCAAACTGAAGATCAGATTTCTAACTACTTAACAAATATTGAAACATTTTAGGATGTATGAAATTATAAATATTATATATATGTGTCAAAAAATAAAAGAGGATAAAGTACCGTTTTAACGACAATAAATGCTAAGACTGCCATAAGATTTTGATCCAAACTCCACTACAAATATCCACAATATCTTAAAAAACAGTCGAAAATGATAGCATAATTTTTTGCATTCCCTTTTATTGAATTTAACTTAATGAGCAAAGGGTTGATTTGACTAGTTTTATTTGTCACTCAAACGTTTTTTTTTTTTTTTTTTGTACACAAAAACTAATCAATTTAGGCATATCACAAAGCAGTTCGAAATTACCTTCGAGAAGAAAATCAAATTCTAGAAATAATGAAAAGAAGGCCAAAACACTAAATATTATATTGCAAAAATAAACGAAGGAAAAATTTATTTGGTTTCCTGAAATAGTTTGATCAAAAAGTTTAAATCTCTAGAAACTTCATTAAAATATCCATGGAAAGAATATTAAAAATAAGATTAATTCGTATAATGCTATTTGATATTTTTTAACAATAAGTATCTTAAAATTAATCTTAAGAAACTTTCACATTTGAGTGAATACGTGATTATATTTTGATTAAAGTTTATGCATATCAAATGTAAATTATTATTTTTATAAACTTTTTCTAAAATTCAAAAGTAAATTTCATGTTATATGCTTTTAGTAGTTACTCTTATATGCAACATAAATTTTGTTCGTATTCACTTATGCAATTTGACACGAAATAAAAATATTAGTTATTCTTTAAGCACTTTTCACTCAGCCTTTTGAAATTTTATGGTCACTTTGGATAAGAATATTTCAATTAGTAATAAAATTCTTTAAATATAAATTAAATAAGTAATATCTTAATATTTTTTCAAGTATACTGTTTAAACGAATTAGTCGTAAATAAAGTATGAAGTTAAATTGAACAAGAAATCGGGGGGGGGGGGGTATTAAGTACTAGAATAAGTTTTTTTTATTATATTAAAATTTTTATCAACCTCTGAGACATAACTATCAACTGATATTTGTAAATCAATGATTTTATTCATTGCATTTAATTTTTAACTTTCATCTTAATAGTTTTTATTTGAAGTTGAATATTTGCGATGCATTTTCTTTTTGAAGGATTGAAATGCTCATTTATAAAAATTTTAAATATTAATATACTACTACAGTTCCTATAACTACAGCTACTAGAAATGTTCAATACATATATTCAGCTCAATATTATCTTTCCAACAGTTCGAAGGTTCGAATCCCCCCTTGGATTTGGATGTTCGTAGGGTTCAGATATCACTTTAAGCCATTGCTCCTTGTCAAATTTGCCCTTGTGTGCAAAAAATAATCGTTTATCAAAAAAAATGTTCTATATTAAAAACCGGATTTGTTTCTCCAACGCTTCATTTTTCTATAAAGCTATTTGGTAAAATCATTTAAAAGAATCCGTTGATAAGAAACAGTATTTAAAAAATATTGATTTCAAATCTCGAATAATTTGTACTCTCAGATACTAAATAATGAATTGTGCTTTAGAACTATAAGTTAGCATATTCTAATTGTATTTTATTTAATTTAAAAAATTGGAAGAACAATTCCGTTCCTTACAAAAACTATATTTTATTTAGTTTTAAAAAAGTATTCATGAAAACAGTATAAAATTAGGTTAGAATAATATGCTTTATAATAAGAAGAAAAAATAAGAATTTTTTCTTACAATACAGGTTTTCGACAAGGCATCATAAAATACCTTATTTTTCGAGGACATAGAAGGAATGTAGAAATGCCAGTTGGTAGTGCGATTGCAGCGCCATATTTTCAGAAACATTCACAACATAATATACATGATTGCACACACTGACACACATCTCATTTAATATTCTACATGTTAATTTATTACTGTATTAATTTATTTTCAAAAATAAAAAATTTTAGGAAATATATATATATATAGTTATAATACTAAAAAAAACACTGATTAAATTATAGTACATAAGCAATGCATACTTTTTCTCATACAGTACATAAATAATACAACTACTTAACTGTTGATAAATTACATTTTTTATTTTAAACATAAAAAGTTCTGAAAGTTATTTATAATATCTTTTATTAAATGCATTTAAAGAACGTAAATTAAAGTGTATAAGCACAAAAGAATTAGTATAATATATAAGAAATTGATTTTTTTTATATTCTTGATTTCTCTGTAGATATAATAAGTACAAAAGCAGTTCTTCAATAAGAATTAACCAAAACAATGTTATAAATAAACTGTAGTTAATGAATTGAAATACATTAAGCACACACACACACAAAATGAATTGGTAAACTTGAAACTATATACGTATTAGTCACAAGAGTAATTTTTTTTTATTTATGTACATAATTTTTTGATATAGTTACTTTAATAAATATAGGCATTCAATAATCTTTTTACGTTCTTTTTTTAAGTTTTGCTTTAAAAAAGAAGCTGAAATTTCAAACGAAGAAAAAATTGTAAATGAAATTCAAATAAAAAAAATGCTTTCGTATTGATTTACAAAGTTTTTGTCCGATAAAATCTTTCATATACCATTTCAAGAATTCTCAAAATGCTCTTGAATATTTAATTTGACTTTCTCTTTTATACACCTAAAGCATTAACATTGCATAGATGTTTTGACAAGATTCAAATTTGTTTTTGTCACTAGTCATCACAAAACACGGATACAGTTATGAATAAATCATCCGTTTACTGTTAACACTCCACACTTTTTTTTCCTTTTTCAAATATTCAACTAGTTTTTTTCATCCAAATCAATATCACTGTAAGTAATTTCTAAGTTTAACTTTTGAATCATTTGGTAATACATATAAACTTTTAAAAAAGTTTATATGTATTATTTGTCTTCAATTAAATTTCTCCTTATTTAATCTGAATTGAAATAAAATTATTTATGTTGATTTAAACGATACCAATTAAATTAAGTTCTATAAGGATAAACTAAATAAAATATTTTCATGATGAAAAAACCAAAAATGTTCATTCATTTATTCTTCCATGATAAATGTTGGTTCAATATCCATAATTTTTAGTCACATGTTCTCAGCTTATTTTTTTCTAAATCAATGCAATCAACTTCACCAATGGTATAATTTAAAAAAGCCTTTTTACGCAACTGCATAGTAAATAGCAAAGACTGATTACATGAGCAAATTTCACTGTATTTATTAAATAAGTTAAAAAATTGAAACAGTTATGTTTTAATTTTTAGAGAAAACTTCGTTTATTTCAGGGGTTATTTGGTCTCTGTTTTTTTCCTTTTTTATCTTAGTTTTTTATTCCTTATTTGTCACAGAAAAGAGTGAACTTCCTTTCAGTTAAATATTAATAAATTTGCAACCTTATGTATTCCTTCTTCGCTATTTTGGCAGTTAGTTATTCGACTTTAAATATTTTTGAGATTGAATTCTTTTTGAAGTATTCAAAAATAAGCGATTATGTAACTCAATTTTCATGTAAACCAACATGCAAAGTTTACATCTAAACTTCTGTATTAATTGTTCAAATATATAATTATATAAAAACATTGCAATAAATTCTACACATATTTTAATTCATCGATTCATATACTTTTCCTCGGTGGTTTCAATAAATTTAAAATCTCTCTAAAAAATAAAAGCTATTAATTTTTATGGCTAACAGAAATTTCATCCACTTTAATTTTTAATATCTGTAGAAACCAGTTTTTATCTTTTTAAAATTTCTATTTTCTTTCCATCATAATGGAGTATTTTATTTATCAAATTCTGTAAACAATGTTTTTAAGTATTTTATGCAATTTATCAAATGGTTGTTTATTCTTATGATTTTTATTTATTAACTAATTTTAACATGCCTATTAATTGGTATCTGAGAAATTAAAACAAAGAATCCCTGAAAGTTTTGAAATATTTTATCAACTGATACGTATATACAGTACTTGGTTATTTATGTTATATATGAAGGCGATGAAAAAACAAAACCAGGTATTAACAAAATAGATTGGGAAAGATGTATTTTAATGAGTTCTGATTCACTTTCCTAATCTTACTCCAATATTTGCCGCATGTGTATCAGTGTTATATAGAAATTATTGAAAATATTACAATTTCTGTATAACACTAATACACATGCGACAAATTATTGAAATTGTAATAAACATGGACAGGCTGTGTTAAAGTTATCAGTGCTATATAGAACTTATAACACTTCTTGTAGAAAAATGTAAGCTAATTATTATTCTTGAAAACATTATAATGAACTGATTAATCTTACACATCGTCGAATTAAAATTTGGATGATGGAAAGCCTTCACCAATATTCACACATAATCATAAATAGCATTATGATGTCTAAAAATGAAAATTGATCACTCCTAATGCTTATGAATCTGTTACTATTGGTTGATAATGTGGGAGAAATATCCATTTGTGTCTGTGAATGCACATACCATGAAATTCCATAAGAGGTAATCAATTACCATTGTTGAAATTGAAGAATTAGCTCTAATTAATTTTACAGCATTGTCAATATATAGTTATGTTATCTTGACATTGAAAAGCATCCAAATGATATACCACATGAAAATATTCTTATTGAAAATGTACAGTTAAAGATCAAATATATATATTCATTACAAGTGAAACTATAAATATATGCTAAGCGCTTTCTTTACGTGATTGCAATTTTTATATGCGTTAAAAGAAAAACAAATCATTTTATGAACATGATTTGAGAATTGCACTTACATCATTTTGAGTATTCTATGTTAAAATATTCCTCAAATCATCATTATAACAATTATATCACTACATAAAAGTAATTCCAATTCTTTCTATAGTACAATGATACAAACACTAGCTTTACAGCATCATATTATATGATTCATTTTGCAATGCAACATTTACAGAATTATTTAGGAATGCACCATCTAGTCATTTAGAATTAGGAAAGTAGTCACAATTAAAAAATGTTTGTTGTCATTTTTTACTTCTTTAGAGTTATAATTCAGGTATTAAGTCATAGAAATCAGTAAAAGGATTTACAAATTACAAAGCAAGTCACTGACATTTCTGTCAGTACTTACTCAATCAATATTATCAAATATTATAAACTCATAAAAGTATTATATTGGGTATTATTTCCTTTCTTCTGGTGTTTTTTTTCTCTCTTGATATAATATTTAAATCTTAGTTACAGTTACACTCTAATAATTATTTAAATTTCCTGCATAGAATTGTAATATAAGACTTTGTGTTCTAAAGTTTTCTTTATTTATTTTTGTTATTTTGGATAAATAATTATATGTTTGAAGTTTATGTTTAAAGATTTAAGAATACAATTAGTAAATCAGAACTCATGAGCTTTGATTTATCTTGTATAACTGATTTATCTCACATAAACTAAATGTTGGCTTATGATTTTATTAGATAAAACCAATAACTTATTAAACTTAAGGATTTATGCAGATTCTTTCAGAATCTATTATAACATTTAAAATAAATAAAATAGTATAACGAATTCGACATTGATTTTCTGATCAGCGTTTGTAAGAAAAAATTACATCAAACTTTTAAGGTCTGTAAATAAAACTGAATACGAAAGAAAGTCAAATAATATGTTTATTCTTCATATGGTGAATAAATACGCTTTTTTTCAGCAAAGAAGTTATATTTAAAGATTTCACAACATTTCCATTTCTTCCCTCATAAAGAATACTGAAATTGTATTGATCTCAATTTTTAAGCCTATTTTTTCCTTTAAAAGTAGAACATCATTTATTCAATCGATTTACGAATGCAAATGAGAAAAGAAATGCAAATATTGAAGTAGTGCAAATGCAAATATTGAAATAATAAAAACATATCACACTGTCAAATAAACCAGAAGAAGGTTTTATTCTGTATTGCTTTACATACATTACCATATAATAGTTAAGGATTAGTTTGGAGAAAAAAAGTTTGTGTTATAGTGTTGGTAAAACAAAAGCTACAATTAGGAAAAAACATTACCTAAGACTAATATTTATTGGACATGATATTTATGATGTCAAATATGAATAACCAAGATTTTAAGCTATATTTATATTCATCCTAATATTTTGACCAGTGTGTTCTGTTTATCTTAAAGGATCATAACTAATAACTGATCGTACAATCGGTTGAAAAGAATTTTTTTCTTGACTTATGTTTCACAGATCCACCATATTAATTGAAATTATTAACAACAGATCAGGTACTTTGAAGAACCAAATTTCACTTACATTTAGTAATAAAAACATTTTCTAATTTTAGCTGAGAAACTGCTACCATTTAAAACAATATTTATAACTGCAACATAAAACTTATGTACAATCTGCGAGAAGCAAAATGTTAACAAATTCAGACACTTAGGAAAAGATGGAAACAAGTTAGACCTATAACAACATAAAACTTGTAAAATTTGTTACGCTATAATTAGTACATACATTGTAGCCACTATTCATAGGATATGAAATTATAAATAAAATAAGATAATACTTAAAAAAGAAAAGGGTGCTATTATTCTTTCATCTGATTTTTTTATAAGATATATAAATTCTTAATAATATTAATTTATGTATTAATATAGCATTTAGTGATTAAGCCCAAAATTTATTGTTCGCATATCATAATTTATTTTATGTGATAATTTTAGTTCATTTCTTTTGAAAACTATTCCCATGAAATAGTAATATAAGGAATTTTGGCTTTCCATTCGATAAATTTAGATTCCATTGTTAAAAGACAGCTTAGCATGTTAATATTTTTTGCACCTTTTTCTACAGTTCTTAAAAGTTAGTCATAGCAACTTTCTTAACATTCAACTCGTGACAGTTACAAAAAAGGACACCCTGAAAATCACAATTTTATTACGATTAACTAGAAATTTGAAACAATCCTAAAAAGGATTTTCATCTCGACTAATTTTTAAAATTTTGTAAAGAATACTTTTCGTTAATCACAATTCTTCTTTTGAATTTTGAACTAATTTTTATTATTCCTCATCATCAATTTAAAGCTTATTGTATGTTATGTTCATATGTTGTCACACATGTTATAGGTTTTTACAAAAATTCTGGAAAATGTATTCTAAATATTTTTTTATGAAAGGTTTTCCTCTTCGCCAGCTTATGTCGTGGACATCAAACTCTCAAATGATAGTAACAATTTGTGAGAAATATAATATGAATATTTCTGTGTAATAATAAGAAAAATTAATAATACTTAATAATTAAAAGAACCATTTTTATTTTTCTCAAACTATTCTTAAAAGTCCAAAATTAGTCTTTCTATTCACAAATTTAGTCAGACGTTTTTATAAATCGTAACAATATGTTGCAATGGTTATAATAAGAAAAATCAGCATTAGAGGAATTACAAAATCAATTTTAATTTTTTTTCTGAATTGCTCTTAACAAGTATTAGTAATAAATAAAAAATTATCTGTTTTATATTCATAGATATTTTCTTTTATACTTTATATTATAGAAAAAAAATTTTAAATAAAAAAAATAAAATTATTAATTTTATTAACCATATAAAGTACCCATCAACTCAGAAGGTATAGTTCCTTTTAAATTAATCTTCATCAGACGAAATATTTATTCTTCAACCATATTATAACTTACTTTCTGAAGCATTTAAAATTCGAAACTTGCACAGCCCAATGTAAAATTAATTTTTAAAAACCTTTAAAGTAAATCATTTTAGTATGCTTTCAAAATAAGCTGACGCTTTTTCTACTGATAACTAAAAAACAAGAATCTGATCAAACTTAAAGTTTAGAAATTTTACCTTCTCTCTGAAAGAAGTTTCTCTTAGATAGCGAAACGCTACGTAAGAACGAGTCATGCATTGGTATTAGCAATTATCTTGGGATTTTCGTTGCCCCGTCTCCCAGGCAACATCTTGCAAATGAGTAGCAACTATGAGAACACAGACAAGAGCTTGTGGGCTGCAAACACGGAATTTGGAAGTGCGATCCTTTCTTGCCTTAATTAGCGAGACATTCCTTGCCTTTTAAGAGAGCTAATAAATTTATGTCGAGTGAATATAAATTCTCTAAATAAAAAATACCTTATAGTTAGCATATTGCTACAATAAAAAACATTATTCCTTCCTTTTTAACAATAGCTGTTGTTTTACTTTATTTTTAAACTTATGGAAATAATGTGATTCTTGAAATAAAGTACAAAAAATAATCTCCTTATGAGCTTTGTCATTGGATAGGAATTCATTTTTTATTTGTATTCTTTTATAATGCTTAACTCGTCATATTTCAGAAGAAATATATTTTAAAAATTTCTTGTTATATGAATATATAAATTTAAGCAATCCCTTTCTTCTATACGTATGTATACTTGGATATTCCAAAATAATTTAGTACTAGTAAAGTCAACCAGACAAGTGTAGTTCGTGATAAAAAGAAAATATTTGACATTGATATTTAAACTAACATAAAGTAATAAAAACCAGTCTCAATATATAAATATTAGTTTGGGGAAAAAGTAATCCATTATTTTTTCGGTAGACATCTGTAGTGATCGATATCTCGTGAGGTATCAATCAAATAATTTCAAATTTATGCTCGTTGGAAATGTGACATTTGACACTAAAATATCCTCTTGCTGTTTTTTGTTTGATTAACTCAGTTACGAGTACAAGGTTTTAAAAATGGAAGGCAACAAACAGAAAATTCGATACATTTTCGTTTTTCTCTTGTAACGGCGAAAAAGATAGGTGGGTTGCTAAAATTGTGAAAGGTGTTTATCGTCCTATATAAGACTGTAACAACCAATTATGTACAATTTTTGTTTCGTCGATTCCGTTCGGGTATTTTTGATGTTAGAGATGCACCTCGCATGTGGATACAGCATCGTAAAAAATATCTATAAAATATCAAAAATGATCGAAGTTAAGCGCATGTCAGCAGTCGTAACGCGCAAGACTTAAAAATCTACATGAAAGCTGTTTTAAACCTTTTTACAAAGTTAATCCAAAAGAATTTACATAAAGTTCACGTAAAAATAATGGATTTCTTTTTCCCCAAACTAATATATTAAAGAGTAAAATTATATAAATGTCTTTAAATGACTTAAAAAAGTCTAATTTTTGTTACAATTTTATCTTAATTTTGTTTATTATAAGCAAAATAAATAATATATTAAAAATAAATAAAACACATAAGTAAACTGTTTACCTTATTCCATTTAAATATCAGGATATTTATTATTTTTTTTATATCAAGTTCCAAAATCTATGCCATCCTTTTATGAGAAATGATTAATTTTAAATGCAATGTTTTTAAGTTTTTTTAACTTATTCTTATTTACACGATTAATACTGATAGTTTAGTAAAAGTACACACATGCATTACAATTCATTGTCTGGTTACCGAACATGAGATGAGAAATAATCATAATCTTCTTACAAAATTCTAAGCATGTTTTCTAAAGGATTCTTCCAGCGGAAAAATTTGTAAATACATTTTTCTCTTAATATCCGTTAAATGGATATATTTAAAAAAATGTTTCCTGGTTTAGAAATATTCAATATTTTAAGGAATGCACCTTTGTGTTGTGTGTGGTAATTGTTTTTTAAAAAAAACATTACTTCTTGTAACAAAATAATTACCAAGTCATTTTTAGTTAATTTCATAATTTACAAAATTTAGTATATTATGGCTTAGCTTGTAAATTCTAAGGTAATTAAAATAAAAGAGACTTGCTGTTTGATTTGCTGATCTCATAAACTTTTATACTTGCATCTTTCTTGAGCCATATTTTCTAACTCATGAATATGGTCAATTTTTTTCATAATAGGTTGAAAGTATAACATATTCAAGATCCTTAAAAAAATTATTTGAAGTACAGAACCATTTCTTTCTACTCATCAATCTGGAATGGAATAGTGTTAGAGTAATTGCATATGAATTTTTATTATTTATCAAAAAAGTTAACTATAATAGAAACTGCTTACTTCTTAAGAAGAACTGTAAAAAAATGTAAAATACTGCCACCCACTCTGTCATGTAGTCAGCATACTGCAGATGGGGAGGTCTTTAGTTCGAATCCTGGTTCGGCCATGGTTGTACTTTTTCTCTCTCTCTCTCTTCTGTTTTTGTTCCTTCCTTGAATAAATGGGTTGTGAATGGTTGCCTACTCTATAAATGGATACTTATGGCATGTGTGTATTGAAAAACTCGGACTCCACACTAAATTACTATTCAGTTAGAAAAAGTGGAGCAGTGCATCCCATACTGCCAGCTTAGCTGGCGTAAGGTAACAAAGTAAAATACTTAGTTTTAAAAATTGTTAAAAATAAATTATTCCCTTAAGTAAAAATCTGAAGAGAATTTAAATGATAATTTTTGAAAAAAAATTGAAATTATTTTTTTTTATATTCTGTTTTATGTTTTGATAAACTATTTCAGCTAAACAAACTTGATACATTTGATTTTCAATCATATATTATTTTAGAAATAAGTCATATATTCGATAAGTTCTATATGAAGTCAGTAAAATTTCCAGTTCCATTTTTTGAAGAAATTTACTTCAGCATATCACCAATATTTCTGAATACTTTATATATATAATAAGTCTTCTAATAATATACTAAATATACAATATTTTTTAAATTGAAGTATCTGATTTAAAAAGTTTTAGTTATGCTTTTTATGTAAATTTGGTATTTCAATGTCATAGCACTATTTCCTTTACGTAAAAGTGCTTAGTCATTCAAAGTTGATTTTCATTATCAATGCAGGAAACAAAGATATATCTTTGAATTACTAAAAACATATCTTTGAATGGTAAAATCATAAAATTATAACCAAAACTAGCGATTTACATAAAAACCGAAGATTATATGACTTAAAAATATAATTTAAAATAAACACGCACATCTCTGCAAAATGATTTTATATTTACTCTATATTAAAATATATTAGATTTTTCTTAAAACAGTTTGATAATATGTTTTATGAACTAAATCTTAACCGAATAATAACTCGAAATACCTTGGATAAAATATTAAATAATTTTGCTTATGAAAAGATACTATTAATAAAAAGTTAAATTTACTCATCTCCGATATATCTCATCATGATGAAATGATGATTAAATGATAAGAAAATAATTTAAAATAGAATGCAAGATATTTCTATTCAATAGATGCAGTGATTCAAATAAGAGCAAATTTTAAAAACCTATTAGACTACTTTTACTTTCGCTTAAAAAAATGTAAAATGATGATAAAAATTTTAAATAATCCTTCATTTCTTATTCTCTTTTGTGTTTTACTTGCTATAAAGGAACGAAAAACAATACGTCCTTAGTATTAAAAATTTTGAACCGTTCTATGAAAATACGTTTTATTGTGAAAAGCTAAAATGCTTCAGAAACAAATAGCGCGAATTTATATAATCCTTATAATTTCTTTCCCTTGTTTCCAAGGCAACGAATTACAAATGAGCTACAACTATGACAAAAAAAGAATTAGTGGTCCACATTCTTGGAATTAGGCAATGTAATATTATTTTGCCTTCATTAACAAATCTATTCTTGCCTTTTAAGAATGATAATGAATTCATGCCAAAACCAAAAGAAAAGGAATTAAAAACCATCTCTTCATAAAAGCTTTCCTTTCTACCAGGACATTACTTTTCTGTTTAATTTGACTTTTTATTGTTTTATTTTGTTTTTATGTGCGTTGTTAGTTTTCAAACCGTCATAAGACAAAAAAGGCATTTTATGAAAAATTAAATAAAATTGTGGAACTTCACATCGCTGTTTTTTAGATTTCTTTTTATGGTTTATTCTTTTAATAATGTTTTATCAACTTATTTCACATTATAGAAGATATTTATAAAAATAGTTTACGTTACTTCAATATAACTTTGACCAAGCATCTCGTATACTCAAATTAATAAAAATTCAAGTGTATATTAAATTTTTATAAAATGAAAAATATATTATGAGATTGACCAAAACATTTCGTCTTAATTATTTTCATTTCAAATAGATTAATGCCCATAAAGTGATTTTGAGAGACAGAAACAATATAAACATTTATGGAATTTTTAATAAATATTTCAGCTGGAATTGTGTCGAGTTTTACGAAAACAAATACTCCACTTATATTTGTAGTAAAGTATTACTGAATGAGTTAAAATTATTACTTATTTATAATTAATTTATAATTAAATTTAAAATATTAATTGATGGAAAGAATTAATTATTAGTTTTATTAGTATAATTATAAGTTATTATTTTGATTAAATTTGCAACCATTAATTGATGCAGTGTGTAAAATATGAAATGGGTGTTAATGGAAATCTCATGTAACTATGGTAGGTAAAACCAAGAGTATGCTCATTTTTATTAACATGAATAGAGTAGAAGTAAAATTCAATGTAATACTTCTCAATTAAAATATTTCAATGGCCCCATAGTACACTAAAGAGGAAGGAATGATTATAAGACCTCAAAAGGAGAATTCCGTATTTATCAGAACTTGTTTAAAGAAAAGAAATAATTATTTTTGAAAATGATTGTGATAGGACAAAGTTGATAGCAAATATTTAAACATAAAGTTGATAGCAAACTACTTAAATTATTATATTAACTTCCCATCTGTACCAAAATTTGGTATAAATCAGTTTAATCACTATGTAAACTATTCCGTAGTACATTAACAAACTGATGCTCACCAAAATAAATATTTACATTTTATTACTAAAAAATCCATAAAATCTTACAAAGTATATGGGAAATATTTATTTCCAGATTGTGTGTTTAAGTATCAAGACTGTCTTATAAAAATTATGTAAATAATAAAAAACTCTTGGCGAGTCAGACTTGGAAAAAAAATTGAAAAACTTAATTTTAGCAAATTAGAAGTCGATTATTTGTGATAACAAAATACCTAAAGATGTTATAATTATTGCTTATGATTATATAAATTCTAAATAGGTCAAGGAACAGAATGTTAATATCAGAATTGTAACGAATTACATGCATTGTTGAAAAACTTGATTAAACTTGTTAAACCGATTTCCCTTCATCACAAAAACAATATGCAAGTTTCAGCTTCCTTCAAATCTATTCAATCCTGCTTCAGGAACTGTAACAATTCTTAGTAATAGAAATTTTTACTCGTTGACGAGTTTTTTATTTA
The DNA here is from genome assembly GCA_026290005.1 of Latrodectus geometricus. Classification (NCBI taxonomy): domain Eukaryota; kingdom Metazoa; phylum Arthropoda; class Arachnida; order Araneae; family Theridiidae; genus Latrodectus; species Latrodectus geometricus. The sequence continues at coordinate 535,905 of JAPDSC010075773.1, read as the reverse complement.
ATACCACTTGTTAAAATATTTTCAGTAATTTAATACTGTCAAAAATTGTTTCATAAAAGTAACAAAATATAAAAAATTTGATTTAAATTTTTGATGTAAAAAACTAAAAATTATTCTACAACAAACTTATTAAATTATAATTAAAAATTTATTATATACATATTTTTTGTTAAAGTCATTATATGTTAATTTATAATAATTACCAAAAAATCCAAACCTTTATTATTTTCCTAGATTTAAAATGGGTTTCCGTATATTCATTCATTGATGAATGAATAAATACAGAGCTCTTTAATTTTAAAAGAACATCAGATATTTTAAATGTTTAATTTTTTACAATTTAAAAAAGTATTTATGCAACATGTAATAAATACTTTCAAGTTTTGATAAATTAAAGTATAAAATGGCAAGTTGTATTTTTTAAAATTTGTTGTGATTTCTTTTTTAAATTATAAAAAATTTTTATATAAAAATAATATAAAATATATTTATATATATGTTTATATGTATATATATATATATATATATATATATATATATATGACAATTGCAAAATCTTGTAAGTACTTTTCCTTATATTTGTAATATTTTATCTTTTAAATTTGTACAAATAAAGCATATACTAAAGATAATTTCGTTTGATAAGTATGAAATGTAAAAAATTGAAACAAAAAAATTTATTATTTTATATCTAAAATTCTGAAGTGTAAAAATCAAAAGATGTGATAATCCTGTATTCAGTGTTCAAGATGATACACACTGACCAATTATATATTTAATATGCCTACAAGCAACAAGATAACATAATTTCCTTAATAAGATTAGAAGATATTTTAATTTAAACTATCAATTACAGATATGGTTGTTCGAATAAATGACTTCCCATATTGTGTCGTATCATACACAATTCTAGTTCTTTATTCCTTATTTGTTTTGCATTAATAAAACACCTATAATTTAATATATATATCCTTCCCTTTTACTTTTATTTAGATTTTTATTTAAATTCAAACCCATATCATAAATTTATCATTCTATTGACAGATAAAATAAAATTTTCCACATTAATTTTTTTAATGTAGTCAGAAACTCGATGTATTCATAAAAGATTTATATATATTTCATATATGGATTTTCAAGAAAATCTAAGGTATCTTTCTTAGAAAAAAATAACGAATAATCTTAAATATTTTTAAATAAAAAATACTTTGTATTACAACTGTATTATTTTTTTCATTTATTTTATTATTTCGTTTTCATTATTTTCATTTTTTTTAAACTTATGAGAACATCAAAAAATATTAAGAGGGCATTCGAGAATTTCACTTGAGAGTATTTTATTTACAAATTTCTTCTTTTCACTGTGGAAAAGAGCTCATTGTAGAGTGGAATGTTTTTATTTATTCACTTGTATTGTTTACTTAGGTATTTTTATCAGAAATATATTTTAAGCTTTTTTTTTTATCTAATTCAAATAAACTTTAGAAAAATGTTTTACAAAAAATATTAATGAACTAAATGCAAATCTATTATAAAGTACTAAATAAAATAAAAAAAATTTTTTTATCTTAAAATACTTCAATATAACCAGGATCTAATGATTGTCTTAATAATATCTCAAGTTAAGGAGATTATTGTATGGATTTGATTAATGGAAGTTGTGATTATCTCTATATATAAGTAACTTCTCTAATTTTGAAAATATTAAACAAAAAGTGAAAGTTTGAGAATGAATTGGCTAAACGCAATACGAAATTAAAGATATTTATTAAATTTATTTACAAAGTAAATATATTTAAAAATCTTACATGTGCAAAAGTGAGTTTTTTTAAAGGAAGTGAGGCATTATTACTGAAAAAAAAGTAATAAAAAAAGTGGTGTATTTAAAATTGATTAAAATATAAATTTATGTGAAATATTGAAATTGTTTAGTATATTGTAGTTTATAATTTAATAAATAGCAATATAATAGACAATTTCAATATTTCTAAGGTATGAGAAATGAGATTATTGCAACATTTGTCAGTTGAAATGGATTATAGAACCAAAATTTCTTTCTGAAGTATATCAATGGCAAAGTAAAATTCCAACATAACATATAACATTAAAGCTTTAACGAGTCAGTTTTATTGTCATCAACTTTAAATACGGGTGCAAGTTTTTTTATATGAAATAGGAAATCCAGAGCTGATAGCTGAATGAATAACACTTCAGCCTTTAAACAAAAATTTCATGGGATAGATTTCCTCCCGACGTGGTTGTTTGTACACATTCCATTTAAAACTATAAGTTTGATTAAATAACTATCCTAGTGTGAAAAAAGCAGTAAATTCAAGCCTATTAAAACATGACAAATGTAATTTTTTCCGATTATCAATAACTGGGATTTTAGACATTTTCAAAAACATTTTTCAAAGCATTACTTGATTACATACATTGATTACATCTTAATGTACTTGATTATATACATTAACATTAATTATAAAAATTATTTTAAGTTTTAAAAGGGGACTAATTTTTAACATTTTTTGTATACAAAATTATACATCTTTCTTTCTCTTAAGCAAAACGGGGATAAGAGATTTTTTTAATTTCATATAACTAATATCAACAAATAATAATCATGTAGTTCATATTTTTCATGTTCATCTAATGATCCCAATCAAAATATAAAATGTCTCATCTTAAAATAATCAGTGTATCACAACTTAATGAAACAAATAAAATGTAAACAAATAAGGATTTAAGTAAATCCCTGTTTTTATAATAAATGATTATTTTTTAATAGTTTTAATTCAGCTCTTTTCAATAAAAACAGCATGAATATAACATTATTTATTACAATTTCTCACATTTTAAATTTAAAAATATTATATATGTTATATAACAATATTTGATTCAATACTAAACAAAATTTCCAGGCACTGTTGTTAACGTCTTTTTTGAATTGGAAATATGTAAATTTATTTTAACACTTTATTTTTTATACATTGATAACATAAGTACTTTCTTTATACATACATACGTATATACGCAAATGTATATGTCACAAAAATGTTATGTCACTGAATTATACTCTCCTAATTTGTTATTGATTACCGAGAATCATACTTCCACCACAGTTGAAGATGTTGTTTGAAATATCCAAATAGGGTTCACAAAATTTTTTAATGGTCCAATTAGACTCAATATCTATCATTATTAAACTGTATAATATTTTTAATTCCAGTACTGAAACTATGATTTCTTTCTCCAAAACATTTGACAGTATTTGATCAGCTTGAAATCATATTTAATTAAATTTTGATTATTATAAAAATTATTATTATTATTTTTCGATAAATTAAGAAATCATCTTATAAGAAAGGAAAATAAACTATGCCCAGCATCCCCATTAAAAATAAATAACTATCTCTAGATGATTAGCAAAATATAGATGATATAATTTACTTGCATATCAAATACAATTTCTAAGATATGGAAATTATGAAACTCATTTCTTCAAACATTGAGCGCAATTTCATAAACAATAAATTTTTCTATAAATAAATTATGCTTTATGCGATTTGTATTACTGGAATTACTATTTTATTTACTTTACGTTCAACACAAAAAAAAATACGAATGAATTTAACGAAAACATAAGAAATCAATAAGAAACAACTGTATAAATTCTTCACAAAGCCTTAATAAATATTCATAGTTTGAGAAAAATTTACTCTGTATTTTTCTTCATCTATACATAAATTATAAGACAAAATAACATATTGGTTTTCACAAAAACCTAAATATCTTAAGACTTATCTTCTAATGAATTTACAAAATATGTTAGTTCTAAGTTCAAAACATTTAAGCTATATTTTTATTTCTCTTGTATTATTATACATATATATACATTAATTATACAAACAAAAATTTTTAATTCAATGAAATTCTCGAATTCCATAATATCATTTTCATTATTTATGAATGTCTAAATTAAAATTTGGATTCGCTTATTTAATATTCGTGCTTTCTTTTTTACTTTAATTTAATTCTTGTTAGTAGTTTACTTTTAATTATAAAATCTCTTCTCTTTCTTTCTGAAAAAAGTATAATGATTATAACAAAGATTCCAAACATCTAAAATACTCATTAATATTAAAAAAGGATTAAAAACTTTGAATTAAATTTTTGTTCTTTTTTTCTTAATCAAGTAAGGCTTAAAATTGAAAAATTAAGTTTAACTTTCATTTCAATCTAATAATTAAAATTATAAGAATTTTTGAATTCTTTTAATGCCATCTGCACATACGCAAAGAAACTTGAAATTAAAAATAAATTTTTCTCTTAATTTATTAAAACTTTGAATTAAAAAAACTTTTTCCTTTACATTTTCATGTTTTTATCATCTGAGTTTAGAGAAACTCTTACCCGTAATTTTTTTTTATTAATTAATACCATTTGTTGATTAGAAATATTTATTAATTATTTCGAAAATGTATCCAAATGTCCTTATGAAAATAGTTTTAGATTTTTTAAAATATATAATTCTTCTCACAAATAAATAAAGAAATTAAATTATTAAAAATATTGACATAAATTCTCCTGAAAAATTTTAAAGATTCGCATTTCATTTAAGGGATTTCCTAATTTGTTTCTCATCTATATATAAATAAACGTAAATATGTAAGGACATATTTATATATTATTTTAACATGATTTGATGTATATAATTATAAAATATCCATTTTATAAATTAATAAATTTACAAATATATATATATATATATACATAATAACAACATATTTATTCATGGCATTATTATATGTTATATCTATTTTCGTGTTTGAAAAATTAATAGTTAAACATATGAATGGGTATTAAATAAGAAAATCATGTAATTGGTTGAACAATTTAAGAAAACTTAAACATTTTTGTGATATTTTTATTTTTCCTTCTAATTAGGAAGTATTCTCATTAAAAAAATCCTAATACTGTTTTGAAAAAAAATCAAATGATAAACTACAAATACGTGTGATGAAATGATAGATATGAGTATGGATTTAAAAATAATAATTAATGATATTATTTTTCACTACGCGCGAAATGTCAGATTTTCCTTCATTTGTTTCAGAGACTGATGTAATTATGAACTTCTTACTTCCAATGTAAATTTTCTTTACATTTGATTTCTCTTCATATTTTAAATACTTTTGCAAACAATCATATACTTTAACAAAAAGTTGTTTAATAAACAACTTTGTTAAATGTAAAGTAGAGGATTTATTAATGAAACCACACTGAATATCTTCATTAGTTTATATTGTATAATAAATTAAAGAGATTTACATTGATAAAACAAATGATATTTAATTTTATAAGACTAATGATAGACGTTGTTACCGATTTTGGATTTCTTCTATCTGTATATTGATGATTAAATTTACAAAAGACGAATAGTAATTTTCCCTATAGATTTTTATTTGAATCTCTGACTCAGAATATATAATATTTAAAAATATTATTACATTGTAATGCAATTTTTAAATCAATAAAAAAGAGCCAGTTTGAAAAATTCATTACATGAATTCTCGCAACTCAAATTTGTACATGAAGCGGAAAAAGAGAGAAGTTTTGCTATTTACAAATTTTAAATAGATTTCCACCAAAAGCGACTATTTGCAATAAATTAATATTCATGAAATATTTGTAATATTATTTAAATATGATTGCCAAAATGAGTAATTCAGTACATCGTGTACATAATGTATATATTAATATTATTCTTTAATTCAAGTGATATTAAAAATTTAATTTTTTGTTTAATTTGAATACATTCTGTAAAATCTTAATCCCTAATGTTAACATAACAAATTAGATATTTTAATTATAAATTGATAAAATTATTAGATTAAAAACCACGTAATAAAATTAGATTAAAAGCAACACAATATAATAACTGCATAAAATAGTATATCTATTCCATCAGAAGCCTTTTTTGATTTAACCCATCCTATGATAAAAATGCAACTAGTATGAAACAAATAGTCATATAAAAATGTAATGTGTAATACAAAGTTTTAAAAACATTGTATTTTCAAATAAAAATCGCTTTAAGTTGAAGTTAATGACGATTCAGTTTTTTGTAGTTTAGTAAAATCTTCTGTTTATCGGTAATCTTAGATTATTTTAGTTAAAATGTAACTTTTTAATTGTATTAAATTAGGATTGAATTTTTATAGATTTTGTATATTAAATTTAAAAACTTATTTAAACAATTATTGGTTAAAAATACATAATAACTTTTATCAATTTTAACCAGAAATCTCGAAAATGTTGTTTTTCTTCTGATATTCGTTATTTCTATCAAAGTAAAAATGTCGTCTACAACATTATAAATTCATTGTGTACCAATGATGGAAAATACTAACAATAGTATAAAATAAATAAGCGTATAAAAATAAAAAATGTATGCAAAATGAATAATGCGTAGTATAAATTATAATCTTTCATAGAAAAATTAAAAAATAATATTCCAAGTATACAGAAATTATTACTGCCAAAATTTACTTTTGAATGTGACATGTGACTGTAATTTTCTTCCTTAAAAATATTTTAATAACTACAAAGGAAATTTTTTTTTTTACAAAAATAGAAAAGTGGCTAAATGATATTCAAAAATAAGTAAAAAAGAAATTATATGTTGCTTAAGTAAGGTTCCTTAATTAAAATATTCCTTAATTAAAAATTTACAAGCCGCTTCGCACGTGATTCCTACTTGAATGTCCGACTCTCATGATTAAAAATATTTTAATAACTGCTTTAAGCTTCAAAAGCTACTTTGTTAAAATTGAAAAACTCATTTCTTTTTAAATACAGCAGTCTGGAAAAAATTATCAAAACTATATTTTTTATATCTATAACTGTATCCCGAACGGTAGGATATGGGTTTCTTTATACTAAATAAAGTATTGTAGTGAAATATATTAAAAATCAAAAATAAATATAGATTATAAACAATACATAAATTTTATTTTATTGCAATTAACAACATTAGAAAGTAAATTTGAGTAATTAATAAGGCAAATTTTATTCTAATATTTCTTAAATAAATGTCTTATACATGCATAAATATATGCTAAGTATGATTTATATGATGGTTTCTACTATATTTGATACTTGAATATATCTCTTATTCATTTTTATGTTTACATCATTGACAAATTAAAAAATAAATTGATAGATGTATGTAAGTAATAAATTTATGATTAAAAATTAGCCAATTATAAATGGTCTCTACATTAAACGTTTCCTTCTTAAAACAATTCAGTTCAATGGAGATAAAAAATGTGGAAAATGATTACATTCAATGATTTTACTTTTTGGATTTCTAATATTACTTATATTATTTAAAGAAAAAGTCATGTTAAATACAATTTATTAGTAATTGACATAAATAATTCATTGAAAATATTTGTCCTTATTGAATCAAAAATATAAAAAATAAATTTACTTCACATTTAACAAAGAAACGTTCGATAAGATGTTTTCATAAACATAAGATCACATAATTAGCTGAAAGTTAGTTATATAATTATAATAATTCAGGTACAGAAATTAAGATATTAGTCGAAGGTTATACATGTGGTCAAAAATTTAATAGCCTTTTTAATTCTTTTTATATAGCTAAATTTTACCTATAATTAACTTATATTTTAATGGTAATATATTCCAGAATTCAAATTTTAAAATAATCTGGTTATAAATTAAATTTCTAGCTTTGCAGAAAATTACAAATCAAATCTAATATAGTTCAAACTATAGAGAAAATGGCAAGCACTGTTACTTTCATTATTTTAAAAGCCTATAAATTCACTGAAATCAGTAATAAAATTTAAAAAAATAAAGTTTAACTTCTGAGGAATATATCGTTGATAATTCTTATGATAATTTAATTTCTTGTAAAATTTTCTTCCCCTAAGAAAAAATTAGTTTTTACATTATCATCAATTACAAAAGTATGTCTAGTAGTCAATACAATATATACATTTCATTGCTTAAGATTAAAATTATTTTCACTTTAAAAAGAAAATAAATCACTTGGTTTCTTTGATTACGTCTGCAGACTTGATATAATTAATATTTAAATTATATTTTCAAAACGGTGGTTTTGTTCCTTTTAAATATAATATAAGTATTTATATAATCTAATTTTTTAATAACATACCTGTTACCTGTTCATACCTGTTACCAGCATATTATTTTATATAAAGTTCAGTTCGAATTTTACGTAATTTATTAATCTGGGGACCAAGTTTACAAAGAATTCAAAATACCAAGAACATTTAATCTTTTTTATAAAAGTTTTTTAATCTATTAATAATTTTACCTTTTCGAAAATAATATTTTTACTCGTGAATAAAGTTTTTTGTTCAATAAATATAATGTATAATTAAGTTATCATTTTACTGTACTTTGAATACTTATTACTCAAAGGAGTTTCATCTACAACAAACTTCAATAATAATTTAATTACTTTTGAAATTCAAGAAAAATTATTTCAAGAACAAAGAACTAATTATTTTTACAACTAAATAATGCATCAAAGATTTGCTTAGTTGCAAAAGCTCTATTCTAATATATAAGTGTGTTAAACCGATTTGGTATAAAAAGAACTAAATTTTTATTTGAGTAAAACTATTTTTATTAAGTAAAAAAATGAATATTAGTTGGATAAACATGGTTGTGGGATTCAGTTCTCAATCATGTAAACGCTTCATCAGATCTTTCTTCATTAACTTATAAATCCACTTCTTTTTATGAATTAGTTTATTAAATGTAAAAGAGTTATTAATGAAAATAAATAAATTGATAAAAAAAAAGTTCATTAAAAAATTTTAGGAACTTTTTTTATCAAAGGAATCAGTACCAGGAAAAATCGTAATAAATATAAGCTTGTTAAGAAGTAAATATTTATCTTTCTAATTAACGTAAGACTAACTGACATTATAAGTTAAGAAGTTAGTACGAAGACATGAAGATTAAATTATTTATTTCCAAATATTTAACATTTCACTGATTTAATGATTTATATTTAATTTAAAATGCTTTATTTTCATATTTACTGTAAGTTTCTTCTCATATAGATAATAAGATTTAATCAAATAAAGTACGAATTTGGAAAATACGTTATCCTTCGAAAAAAGTGCAAAGCAATGCTGTCTTAAGAATAAAACTTCTATGTACACTCTTTTAGAGTTGTAAGACATTTTAATGGAAAACAAACTCCTACGTGATTTTATATTAAATACCTATCATTATTCTAATATAATTTTTAATCGATTTTTTTTTTTTTTTTTTTTTTTTTTTTTTGTGATAGAAAGTTTTGACTTGAAACAAATGTTAGTTAATTAGGTGGTCATAACAAGAATAGATATTTGTAACAAAAGTCATTTCATGTCAAACCAATATTTTTAAAAACATAAAGGTGGAAAATGTACCAACTATGGTTGCGTTTACATTTCAAAATGTATGAAGTGCCAACGCATTCGGTTTGCATTTTAATTAGCTTTTATTGTGTCATTGTTAAAAATTTTGAAACTTGAATCTGCAGCTAAGTTAAATCACAATCAATTATTACAAAATTGCTATTTTTAGTTTTTCATGTTATTAATGAATACAACATTCCGAGATTTAACTTTTATTAATCTCTACTATTAATACGAATCTTCAAATTTAATACGGTTTAATATCACAGTTTTAAGACAAATATTTTATTTACTAGTATTTATTAAATAATTTAAAGTTTTAATTTGTTGAATCAATTTTGATTGATTTATATTTATTTGGAACATTCCCATTTTTGAAAAAATTTATTTAACTCTTAGAAATTTATACACTTCACTTAATATTTATACAACAATATTAATTGCAATCTCTTAATTTAATCATTTTAATATATATATATATATATATATATATATATAGAGAGAGAGAGTAAAATATAGTGCTTTCAGCAAAAGACGTATGTAAATTTGTATGTAAGATCAATTGAACCAAAGAACACTTTAATGAAAAAGAAGATAAAAAAATAATAATTAATGAGGATCTTTTTCAATTAATAATGAATTTTAAAACCACTCCAGTTCTAATTCTTTAATACACTTTTACCAAAAGATTAAAACTTTGTAAAATAATTCAACTTACCATTTATAATTAGATTCTTTTCTATACTTCATAGTCTCAAGAAAGAAGAAAATAATACAGAATATTTTATTTTTCTAATGAAGGGAATGTTTTAATACAATATTAAAATTCCAACTAGTTAAGTAATATTTTATTTTTTCTTTCGTGTATTAAGAAATTAAAACATTTTAGGTTATACAGTTCAGATTTATTTTATATTATTGAAAATTAATCTTATTTTTTCAAATATTACAAAACTTTTAATCACACACAAGTTTCGGATTAAAAATGTGTGCATAATACTTAAATCATGTAAACTCGATAAGGTTTTCAGTTTCTAAAATTTAAAACAATGCATTATAATTGTTAAAACATAAAGCATATTTATTCCATAAAAATTAATATTTGCTTAGTTATTTCATTGTTTAAGGTAATATCAAACTACAATATATTTGGAATTTAACAATAACTAACAGAATTTTATTTGTGAAGTATTTTTCACTGAGATTTTTACAATAAGCTAAGCACATAGAAATTACTGTGATTTATTTTTGATTCTTAGGAATATGACTTTAAAATATTAATACTAATCTTTTCATGTAATATTACCCAACAAAAATCAGAGTACAAGTTTATAATATTAATTAAAACTATCTTATACTTTCATGATGCAAACTTCTTAGAATTCTAAGACTTGTTTATATAAATCCTGAACTGAATAAAAGAAACGGATGTTTTTTAATCGGCTTATCTCATTAAAATTGCAAAGCGACTTTGCGATTTCTGAGACTTCTAATGAATGCTGTAACTAATTAGCACGGTATTCATTGAAAAAAAAATGTGACTCCTTATTTCAATGAAAGCGGAAAACTTGGATCAATAAATGGATTCTTTATCACCTAAGAAATCTCATTAGAAACGGAAATTTAATTGTTACTCTTAATTAAGATTCTTTATTGACAATAAACTAGAAAAATCATTGGGAATTATTCTTCTAACACAATATCATATAGTTTAGCAGGAAATAGTGAAAATAGGAGAGAAAAAACACTGCAATTACGTATACAAATTTTCGTTTGAAGGGAAAACAATACAAATTAAAGTATACACTGTACAATTTCAAAAGAATCATGAAAAGAAGATGAATGAAATAGTAATTTAAAAAGATTCATTAAAAGATCCTAAAGAAGTAGCTTCATTAAGATTCTAAGACAAATCAGGCGTTTTTAAATTCCATTGTGATTAAAATTTGAAGTGACTATTTTTTTATAGAGCTTGCAAATGGCAGAAACTTGGAAGTAAACATAAAACACCTAAAGAAACCTTCAAGTTCTGCTGCATTTAACAGAACTTCGAAATCATCTATTAATGCTTTCAGCAGTTAAAGAAACAAAAGAGGAAAAAGTTAAAATGCTTTATGAGGAAGAGTTTATTAAAAAAATTAACTTTTCTAAACATTATTTTTCAACATAATCAGATTTATAATTGAAAAAAATCACGATTAAACATAAAAATTTTATTTTTTAAGTGTTATTGTGTTCATTTAAATTTTTGTAAAAGTTGTTGAATAAAATAAAAGTACATTTTAGGTAATGATTTCTGGAATACACTTTAATTGAATTACAGTACAAATTAGAAAGTGAATTAAAAGAAGAGCTCCAAGCAATTACATTTTCATTTAAAATGTCATTTCATAATAAATTAATTGAACCGGTTTCTAATAGAAAGTAAATGTATAGTGAAGTGATAAATTCAAAGTTGTAAAAATATCAAGTGAAATTTTCAAATTTTCAGTATTATCTATTTTGAAACATATTTTTAATGTAACAACCACTAACTAATAATTATCGAAAAGTATATTCCCATTTAAAATGTTTCATTTTTCTAAATATTTATATAAAAGAATTGCAACATAGAGAGTTTTTATAGACCTATCATTTTCAGTGATAAATATTTAAGAAAATGTTTGTCTATTTGTGTCCCATTAAAAGTTGAAACGAAGTTTTAATGTGGCAGAAATACATATAGAAAAGTCCAAATGAAGTTTCAAAACTTGACATACCCACCCAAACACACATCACTTTTACACAAAAATTAAAAAGATGTCCCATATCCATCAACAAACATTAAAAATGCTTTTTTTTAATTTATTTTTCTTCATTTTAATGAAATTTTGATTTGAATGAAAATAAATTCAAATTGGTTTGAAAATATATATTAGCACATAAACCTTTGAAACTTAAAATATAAGAAACATTGAATACTTATAGAAAGTTTTGGATGCATGACCCATAATTTTGTTTAGGGATTAGTAGATTAATTCTTTCCAACAAATGCCATCAAAAATCAGAATTTTCAGATAAACAAGTAACGAGATCCTTAACCTTTTTTTTAAACTGTAACAACTGCACCATTCAATGATATCAATCTTCCTATATTAGAGTCCTACTAATTATTTTTCATTGATCTTCAGGATCAAAAAAATTGCTAAATCAACAACGATCTACTTCCAGCAGTAAATAATTTATAAGAAAAAGGAATACACGCATTATTTAGAGATTTTATACGGGCAGATTCATAAAAAAATGACTAATATAAAAAAATAATATCCAATAATTAAAATCAATTTACATCTAACTGAAAAACTATAAGTAAATACTAAGTATATAAAAGTGAACAATATTAATATCTACAGCAAATATTTAATTCAGTGTAAAAATATATTCTATTGAACTCAGATAGCTCTCTGATGTTTAAATATATTTTTATTTAAGTCTTATTTAATCATTCTTTGAAAAAAAGCATAATTACTTTTCTTTTTGTGCATATTAAAAAGCATTACATACCTTTTTAATAAGCTTTAATTAATTTCGACAAAACATATAAAGAAATTCTTTTATGAATATTTTTGCCTAACAGTAATTAAAAATATTTCTTATTTTTAATAATCTAGCAGACATCTTAAAAAGTGCTTAATAGGAGAAAAGGTTTTATCTTTCTTATTTTCTGGTCTCTTTCACTGTCATTCTTCGGAAACATTCTTTTTATCATTCTTTGGGGGGAAGTAATTCATTTTGTTCGCTATCTCTCTTCAGATTATATCCAGGCTGATATTGTTATGAAGCGAAACTTCCTAATCTCCTAAGGGAATTTCCTACTTTCCACCAAGTTTGTGTATTTAAAAGTTGTGAAAAACTTCAGAGTCAACATTACACGGTGATTGAATAGGAAATGAATGAAATTGCAATAGAAACTTAGTTCTAATCGATTGCACGTTTGTTTGGAAGGCCTTTTAATTAAATTCATGATTAATAATTTCTCTGTGCGTTTATTTCCAATTGCAAAAAACGGCTTCATATTCTTTCTGGAAATTTTATTTTAACTAATGTTATCATATTAACTAATTTGTGTATTTGAAATTGATTAAATTCTTCTCATGAAATTACAATTTCGCATAAAGTATATTACTTGAAATAAAAGTTAAATTATAGGAATAAACATCCATTATAAATATTAAAACATTTATATCTAACATTCTATAGTCTTTTATTAGAAATTTCATAAGAAAAACAGCCCTTTTGTTCCTTTTTAGTAATGTCATTGTATGTTTTGTTTAATTTTTAAAAAAGTATGACTATTATTTGACAAATTTGTTCTTAATAAATTGTTTTGTTTTATCAATATATTAGTTTTTCTTAATACAGTACTAGTTCATTTTTGATGAAAAAATGTCCAGTACTTATCCTGATTATATATATTAATTAATACGTTAAACTCTTAAAACAATTTTACATACCTATAAATACTTAAAACTGTTTTAGCTCAGGAAAAATCATCGATAAATACTTGAAAGGGAAAATATAAATTTTAATTCTACATACTAGAATATAAAAGATATTTGCCATCACTAATTAAATAAATCGAATCTATATAATATTGGCTTGAAGAAATACCTCTCAACAATAATTAAAGAAAGTAATATAATTTCAATAAAATTGACAGTAAGTTTTTCTCAGATTTAAAGTATTATTACAAATATATAAGGATTTAAATATTAAAAAGCAATGAATATGGTGTTTAAAGTGTTACATGTCACAAAATATAACTTAAGCTCATAAGCTTTGGCAAATATATATGTAACTAAAACAAAAAAAAAGCGCGCACGTACTTCATATAATATAAACATTTAGAGATATCATTTATCGATTATGAAAGAAACTTGAAATACCTAAAACTATAGATAAAAAATATTGAAATTTCCATAAAGATTATTTAAATAATATATGTAAGAAATATTTCGCAATCATAGATAGTTATCTTACAATGACAACAAATAAATTCTTCTCATAATTTAAAAAATTTATCTGTTACATTTCATTAATTATTTCTAAACTATTCAATGTTGCTTTGTATTATTATTATTGTGAAAAAAATTATTATCGGGAAATATTTTTTGGTAGGAAGAAGAAACATTTTTATACTGTAAGTACTTACTTTCATCATACCTAAAAATATTTTAATTGAAAAATTCATTTTAGAAAAGGTATTTTTAAAACACATTATCTATTTAATAAACATTCGGAATGAATTTTATACAAATACTCCTCTTGTTTAATAATAATAAAAATACTGATAATTAGAAATTTTTTCAATTTACCGATAAACGTTTTAAAAAGAATTTGCATTTTTAAGACCGGATTTATTAAATCGATTTTTTTCGTTTCAAATGTAATCAAAAGACTAATTGCAAAAAACTTAATTCAAAATTTTTAATTTTTTTTCGTTCACTAAGAATTTAAAAGGATAATAGATTTTGCTTTTATGTTGATATAATCAAAATATTTTTTTACAAAATCAGTGGTGCAAGATTTTGCAATTAAAATTCTATTATTCATACTTAAAGCATGTGACAAAAAACTGCTCTTTATTGAAAGTTATTGCATATTCAATTTGATTCTTAATTCCATAACGTAGAAAAATAGATTAAATTTAGAAAACGCAGATTAGCTCATAAAATTGAAATGTCGATAAGTTTTTAATGAACTTTTGAATTCTCATTATTATTAAATATAAAATATAAACAAGCTCCATAAGATAAAGACTTAAACAAATAAAAATATATAATGAAAATCGCATTAAGAATTGAATTAAGACAGTTTTTATTCACAATTTTATAAATTGCTCCTTTTTAACAAACACATTCTAATTTAATAGAACTATACATTTTAGAAATTTAGATTCAAGAGTAATTTCTGTTCGCTTATATTTTGAATGTTTATGTAAACAATTTTATCAAAGAAAATATTCCAATTTTCTCTCATCATATATATATATATATTTGGATATCGTAAAAAGTAATTTATGAAGTATTTGTAAATTTGTAAGCGTTTTGTATAAATCAAAATTTCAAGCAGCAATAAACAAAAATTTATATCATAAAAATTCCAATAATATTTTGTGATTTAGGAAAATTTGTATGCTATTTTTTCCAGAATTTACGTTACTTTTTCGTGTGCTTTATTTCAGAACCAAAAAAGTTTAAATTTGAATATCTAAATAATAAGAAACTGAAGTATAAGCTTAAAAAGAATTAAAAAAAAACCTTTAAATTTTTTATTCAAAAAATATCATACATTTTTTACAGTGGATAAATATTCCTTTCTATACTCACTCTTAAATGTTAAAGACAAGGTGGTAACATGCAAAAATATCAACGGCACAATAATTACAACAATACAGCAAAAAGTTGTAAGTACATTTGTTCACGAAACAAAATAAAGAGTTACCAAACTTATATCGAATTTTTATAATTTATAAGATGGAATATATGATTTTAATAAAGAATTTTAAATCAAAACAAATAAATAAGGGCATTAATCGAGTATATGAACACTCGTTACGTGTACATCACGTTCGTGGCGTTTGACCGTGATTTCTATGAAATGATCAACTACGGCATATTTAAGTACTTATAATTCGTAAAAGAAATTTTTAAATCTCTGTAAGCAGTTCAGAGGGAAATATATACATACACCACAACTGTTACAAGTGTTCTTCGATGCAACTTGGGTACAACAACAATTTACAGATTTCCTTCGAAAGTTAGTACATTGTTGTTGTTGTTGTACTTATGAGTGACCAATTATGAATTTGCAAGCAACTATTTGGCTTATAAATCTTTTCTCAATCACAACCTAAAGCAATGACTAACATCGAAGATATTATAAAATGTCTGTAGTTGATTGTCCTGATACAATGCTTTTCATTAAATAGTTCCCTAGCGGTCAAAATTTTCATTTATCTTCTGGCAGCAATTAAAACATATATTTACTTTGAAAATAAATCACATCAAAGTTCTAAGCACTTTTTATCGACTTTTACACACTAATTATTTCTGTAATTTTGCTGGATTCTAAGCTATCTTTTTTGCCTGTCTTTCTGCCCGAAACTGTAATTCACTTATTATATTTTTGTACTTCTATTTACATTGACGCTAACTGTAACTTCTCCAATTCCAATTAATTTTCGAAAATTAACATTTATTTTGCATGCTTTTCTTTAAATGAGTATAAGGAACATAACTGTTTCTTAAATTTACTAAGTTAATAGAATTTTTATACCTAATATCAACACAGAATTCTCAATTGCAACATTGCTTAGAATCAAAAAGTGATTAAGATAATAGCATTCTGTAAGAACACAATGCGAAACTGTTGTTACCCTTAATATTTCATTTTTATTGATATTTATTATTTTGTGTAGTTCATTTAAAAGGAAACATTAAGATATATATAAACAACAATGGGTGATGTGGAATCTAGAGCAATCTATAATCATGCAAGAATGTTTTATCTTAAACTTTATAAATTTTTAACAATGTTTATCTCCCGACATTATTTTCACTTTTAGGAGATACATATTAATTTGTGATAAAAACAATTCGAATATGTAGGATAGTACGTTGTACAATGTATAAATATTTTAATTATAAGGCATACCAAAATAAAGAACTAATTACTTTAAAAAGGAATTTATTTGAGTTTAAAGTTAAAAGCATATTATATCAAAATTAGCAACATTTACCAGTATATTTTAATTATTTAACACATTAGAAACATGAGTAAAGAGGAATTATTTTCCCTCAAAACATTAAAAGATGGTGAGGTTGCGTGTATATTACTTAAAATGAATTATTTAAAGTTTGTAAAACATATTTATTAACATAAGAAAATAAGAGATGAAAACATTCAAACATCACAGATGTCGCCAACGAGTAGAATACAACTCGTGCAGCTTGTGGGCGTATTTTATTTCAACATTTTTCCACTGGCGGCTTACAAACTTTTATGTTGAGTAGTGCTGCCACACACTGCCCGAGTAGTTTTTTTACATCATATAAGAAAACGCTTTGAAGAATGAACATGTCGTCCTCAATGTGTGGCAAGAGGCTGCGTAGGTGTGGAAGTAGTATCCTGAACAACACAATTCTTTGAAATGTCCTCTGAAAGGAAGGCTAGTCTAAGACGGTCCAATGAGATGGCACATTTACGCCCATTTATGTCAATATCAAAAGTCTTGTGATTTTTCTTCAGTACTTTAAAAGTTCGATCATAAGGATTTTAAAGAGGCTTCTTTACTCCGTCATATCGTAATACGTGTGAGCAGTCTTTTAGATGTGGATGTATAAAAATGGACTTAGTTCCATGTCGGGAAGTAGGCGTTGGTTGAATGTTACGAAAATACAGTTTCAATTCCTCCACAAACTGCTGAGGTGAAGACTCGGATACTGTCGGTACAAAAATTTCTCCTGGGGTTCGAAGTGTAGCTCCGTAGACTAAGTCTGCTGTCGTAGCTTTGATGTTCTTTTTAAAAACAGTTCGAAAACCTAATAAAATGGTAAGTAAAACTACAGACCATAAAACTATAGGTCAGTGTTATATCTCTTTTAAAGCAGCTTTGAGAGGCCTGTGGAATTCCTCTATCATCCCATTCGCTTTCGGATGGTAAGGCGATGTCCGAATTCTTTTAATACCCAGGAAATGGGACAGAGACTGGTACAGTTGGCTTTCGAATTGACCCCTTTGATCCATTGTGATATGCGATGGGCAGCAAAATCGTGCAATCCAATGGTTACAAAAAGTCTCTGCTACAGTCCGAGCACTGATATCTGGGATAACCACTTCTTACGGCCAGGGTGTAAATCTGTCGATCAGCGTCAGACAGTAAGAGTTGCCCCTAGAAGGTGGTAGAGGACCAACAATATCGAGGTGTACATGATCAAATCTCTTTATCTGGTTAGGAAAGGAACCTCCAGGTGTTTTAGTATGTCGACTGACTTTAGCTTTTTGGCAATGAATACATTGCCACGTCCAAATTATGCAATCTTTATTAATAGATGGCCAACTAAATCTAGATTTTACAAATTTAGTGGTGCCGAGAATACTAGGATGAGAAATGTTATGCAATAAAGAAAAAATTTGCTTTCTAAATGAAATTAGAATGTAAGGTCGTGCAGTACCCGTTGGCAGATCACAATATATTTGAGCGTGTTGATCTAGCTATAAAATTTTCTTTAATTTTAAGCTAAGCTGTTAGGATTATCTAATAAGTTTTGTAATTCTAAATCATTTTTCTGTGTCTCAGAAATTTCATCTTAATAAGATTGGATTTGGCATTGTTATGGAAGTGATCCGAGAAAGCGTGTCTGCTGTGATATTTTCTGAACCTTTTATGTGTTGGATATCTGTCGTGAACTGAGAAATAAAATCTAATTGTCTCGCTTATCGCTGTGAACTTTTGTCAGAGTGTTGTCGGAAAGCATATGTTAATGGCTTGTGATCGGTAAACAGGGTGAAACATCTCACTTTAAGCATGCATCTAAAATATTTTATAGCAGCATATGCCGCAAATAATTCCCTGTCATTCGCTGCAATTTCGTTCGGCTGGAGAAAGTTTTCTCAAAAAAAAAAGCAAGAGGTTGTGATTCGTTACTTACTATTTGTGATAATGCTCCCCCGATTACAAAATCTGATGTATCTACTTGTAGCACCAACTTAGCATCTGAATGAAGGTGAGCTAAAAGAACTGCATTTCCGATTAATTCTTAGCATTTCCGAAATTTCTGTTCAGCTCTATCAGACTATTAGAATTGTGTATTTGCACCTCTCAAATAACTATTGAGAGCTGTTTGGTTTCCAGCTACGTTCGGCAGAAAACGGCGAAAAAAATTTAAGAAACCCAGGAAACGTTGAAGCTCTTTAATCATTTTAGGTTGCGGGTAATTTAATATGGGTGCAACTTTGTTCGGTGTGCCCCGGTATATGAAATTATGCCCGTATACTATCGATTTTTGAAAAGTATTTACAGCCATAAAGGGCGTTGGAAAAATCCTGAATATGTGGTATGGGATACTGGTCTGGGATTGTACACGTATTGAGTTAGCGATAGTTACCTACTGGGCAAATGCTACCAGAGGATTTTGGCACTACATGCAGAGGGTAAGACCAGGGTGAGATTTCGACGGCCTACATACGCCATGCTCCATCATAAATTGAAATTCCCTTTTAACGGAATCAAATACTTTTGGATTTAAACGTCTTGGTTTGTTATGCACAGGAGTGCCGGTTGTCTATGTAATGAACTGTATTGTGCTTCCCAGATGTAATCTTTGGAGAAATATTAGTTAATCCGGAAAACTCTGCCAATATTTTATGATAAGGAAATCTCCAAAAATAAATTTAACTGAAACATTGTCAGTTGAGTTAGTAAAAGTTCCAGTTTGCATGAGTTTAGTGGTACTATCTATTAATCTGTGGCGTTTCAAATCTATTAGTAGACCAAAATTCTTTAAGAAATCAGCTCCAATTATTGGCAAAGGGACAGATGCGATAAGAAATTTCCAGCTAAAACTGCATCTTAATCCTAAATCTAAATTTAATAATTTTGTTCCATAAATGTGAATTTTTGTGTTATTGGCCACATATAATTCTAGAGACGCAAGCCGCGATTTTTTAATTACACTAGAACATGGAACACACGAGTCATCTGACCCAGAATTTTATGTGAGTCTTTTTGTCATAAACAAATAGGCTACACGATTTATAGGCTATCAGAGTAAATGTCGCCGAAATCTGAATATCGATATCCAACTCTAGTTTTCCTGATCGGAAGTCGAAAAAGAACAAGGACAATGCGCTGAATCTTTTGGCTAAGCGAAGCTATTTCCGCTCGAAGTGTGGCCACCTCGTTCATCGGCGAGCAAGAAACATAGGCTTCCACATGGGACGGGGCAGCGTCAGACTTAGGTACGGGCAGTATAGCACACACGGTATTCGTTAGAGGGACAGATCTTAATTCGCCGATTCTATCTGCCATTTTCGCGAGATTTTCAAGTGTTTCAGAGCTCTCATCAATACTCTGGATATCCACTGGCAGGAACTGAAACCATAAGTTTCTTAAAAATATCGTCTGATAAAGCCGTTCCAGCTAATTCACGAATTTTTCTCAGCAAGTGAGATGGTTTGTCGTCTCCCAACTGAAGCTCTGAAAGTAACTGTCGAATCTGTTGGTTCTCGGAATCTGAAAATTCCTGAATCAGGCGTAATTTAATGTGATATATTTATCCTTATCTGGAGGCGACAACAAAATATCTGACACCGCAGAAAGTGCTTCCGGATCTATTGCTGAAACAATGTTGTTGTACTTCGTAAGGTCACGATAAGTGGAAATCACATTCAGCTTGAATGAACCACAGTTTCCTATTATTTTTCCATAATGGTGGTAACTTTATACAATTTAGAAATTTGTTAGTCGGAAACAATTGGTAGATCATCCTGCATATTAAACATGTAATTAACATAAAATCAGCTAAAATAAATCATTTCAATTCCTACCAAATTCAATATTCATTTCATTCATTTTAATTATTCATTCAATATAAATTTCAATTCCTACCAGATTCGGAGAAAAGAAACATGTAATTTTCCATGTATATGTTGGGGCTGGCATCCGGTCGCTCGAAAAATGGTAATATCCCTTAGGTCACTGTGAGGTTGCGTGTATATTACTTAAAATGAATTATGTAAAGTTTGTGAAACATATTTATTAACATAAGAAAATAATGGGTGAAAACATTCCAACACCACAGATGTAGCCAACGAGTAGAATACTGCTCGTTCAGATTGGGGGCATAATTTATTTCAACATGTTGCCACTGCTGGCTTACAAACTTTTATATTGAGTAGTGCTGCTACAATGGTATGGCTTATTATCTAAAAATTACCTTGTCTTCATTTACCATCATATGCAGGAGTAGTATAATTTTTAAAAGCGCCCATACTTTTTTATATATTCTTAATTACAATACAAACAATAGAATACACTTTATTTATTTGAACAAACTATATAATAGAATATAAATAACTTTTTTTGTAAAGAAATAACTGCAAAATTCGTAAGCACTTCATTAATTGCATGCTTTCAACTAAATAACGTTTTCGTAGATTTATCTAAGATACAGAATAATAATGAGGAATTTGCATTTAGTTTCAGCAGCTAATTAATGCGCTTTAAAGTTTATCGTAGCATTCATTTGAAAAAGAAATGTTTGCAAGAAAATTAAGAGAATGTTTTATTCCAGAATATATTAAGAATTGAAGATTTTAAATGCACAGAAAATACTAACAAGTTTGTAGCAAAATCAAAAAAAATAATAATAATAATATTCTTTCCTTAATTATGCCATCAATCCGTTCAAAACTTTTGCAAAACATATTTATGGGCATTTATTTCTTTTCCAAATGATATTCATAAATTGATTTTCTTTTTTTAAATGAAAATCACTATTGAAAAAACATTTATAAGTATTTAATTTTTACTTGCCTTCATATATTAGATATTATAATTTGAATTTCATGAATATCATTGTTTCCGGACGTTAAACAGCATTAAAAAATTTATGTAAAATAAAGAACTGTTCAAGCAATATACCAAGTATTTAATTCCCTTGTTCAAATTTTTATTTTAAAAAATATTCAATAAATTAAATATTAATATATTTTGCCTTTATGAGTAAAATTTTATTTAAAATATGAGAACATTAATTCATTAAATATTATACATGTCAATTTCTATACCAGCCATCACTTATATTTTAATAAGTCTAGACGAGATATCTAATTTTACTTCGGTTAAGAACAGAATTATTAATGCTGAGCAAGAGGACAAGAGCACTTAAAATTAGAGAGCAATTGAGGAAAAGTGGACGACAGGCACTTTCATGACATTTATAATTTGCGACAAGCTAAGTTATATCCTCTATCATTTCAAGTTTTATACTTACTTGTACTCGAATGTTTCCATGTTGTGCACTTTCAACCTTCCCTAAGTGTCTTTTCACATACATTAAGAATGTTTCTGTCAACATGAAGTATTTCAAATGGTATTATTATGAATTAAATATTAAATGTCATTGAGTTATGGATATATAGCTATAAGCTCTCACGAAATAATTATTGATTACTGTGGAATTGTGATAATATTCGAAAAATTTTATTCTTTTATTATTAGATGTTGTAATTTTACTTAGAAACTATAAAATCCAATAAATTTTTTTTTTTTAAATTCAAAAATTTAAAATTTTTAAGAATGAATTTACTTGTAAAACATTCATCTACATTATATTATTTTATTAAATAAAATATACTTGATATTATATTATTTAATTCACCGGAAAAATCTCTAATTCAATAATAAAGTGTATCATGTGTGTAAGTAAATCATGTGTTTTTATTGAAAAGATTTTAAATCACTCAAGATCAAGATAAAGAAAAAACTAATAAGGTTTATTCACGCTGTTAAGTTGACCAATTTATATTCGAATATTTAGCATAAATGTTGGGGTAAATAATTTTTAAATTTTTAAAAGGAATTTTTGAAATTATACAAAATTTTCCTCATTATGACGATGGAGTGGATTTATAGGAAAATAAATCTATTAAAAAATATAATTAATTAATTTCTTCATTATCCTTATCTAAATTAAGTTGAAAAAAAATACTGAAGAAATTAGTTTTCAGGGATATTATCAATTCGGGGTTCGACCTCCGCTCTGGAAAGACGTGCCTCACCAAGCTCCCGAGCTGACTCGCTACTCCTATTTATCCCTTTGGGAAAAACAAAAAGCACTTTTAAGTGCTCCTAATTATGGATTATTCAGCAATTCCTGTAGTTGGACAAGCCTACGCTCAAGTTCTTTATGTAGCCTATGAAAAAGCTAAGGATCCAGAAACAAAGAAAGAAATGCTATGCAGCCTTTACGAACTAGTAAAGCGCAATCCGATGGCCCACCAGCTCTTCAGAGAAACTCTAAAGACCTCGAGTACAGGTGAATATACTGGGTGTGAACTGACCCCCCGCATTGCTAATAGCCAACTCTATTTCTCAGCTGTAGAGCTTGCTAAATCTTTAAAAAAAAAAACCTTCTCTTAAAAGATTAAAAAAAAATATTCAGCCTGATGGCTTTATTACTCCTCAAAAAACCGCTAAAATTTGCCCTGAAGAGGCCGAAAAAAATGATATGGAGATGAAAAACTCATTTGAAAAGCTCTCGTCCAATCAGGATCAAGGGAATAGCTCTGACCCTACCCCCTTTCTCACTAAGGAGAAAATCCCGCCGGTACTTGCTCGCTATGTTGATAACCATATCGAATTTCTGACTAAAATCAAAAATGCTCTAGGCACCAATCTCGAAGCAAAAACAGCATGTCTTTACCTGAAAATATTCGTAGATACCCCAGAACAACATCGCACAAGGACAAAATACTTTGATGTCAATGACATCGAATATATTTTACTTAGGAGTAAAAACCAAAAGCCTAAGAAATTCTTGATCAGGGGCCTACCCATTACTACCAGTTGCGAGGCAATTGCTAATGAACTTGAAGAACTAAATTACCAACCAACAAGGGTAACTAAGTTAAGACATCCCAAAACTGGGAAATCAATGCCTCTATTCCAAGTATGCCTCATCCCGTCGATAGATGGCGCCACGGTATTTAACATCAAATAATTATGTTGTATCTCTGGAATCACGATTGAACACTACAAAGGACCCAAATCGGCGATGCAGTGTTTCAATTGCCAGAGATTCAACCATATCGCTGAGATGTGTCAAATGAGGCCTCGTTGCGTTAAGTGCGCAGGTCCTCATAACACTAAAGAGTACCCCTCAGATAGAGTAGAGTCACCAAAATGTTGTAATTGCGAAGGCAACCACCCCTCCAATTATAAAGGTTGTACAGATTTCCCCAAGCCAAAAAGGGCAGCTAATAAACTTAACATCATCAAAAATACTTCTATTGGAATTCGTACAGGTGTCACCTATGCACAAGCTACCACTCCTCCCCCCCCACCCCGCTCCTAACACAAAAATTCCTTCCTTAGAAAACCTTCCCTTGGTAAGTGATCTACAGGACATTTTCGAATTAATGAATGAAATCAAAGCCATTTTTAAAGGCGTTCCTGTGCGAGAGCTTCTCAATGAACTCAAGAACATCTCCTCTCCTATAGATAAGCCATTCAAACTCTCCACTTATTTACAAATCCCTTAATTCTGCATTCTAGCTAATTATTCAATGAAAAAAAAATTTAGAAAACAATAATTAATTTAATAACCTATTATTAGTTGTATTTTAACTCTTGGTTTATCTCTAATTTAATACACTTAATGTAGTACTTTAATCTCAATTTCTGAATTTTACTTAAGCTACTCCCCCTAGAAAATTTTTAACCAATAATATGTCAGTTCACATTCAGCTATAGTCACCATCATCTCACAGTTACAGAAGAGGGTAAAGGACCACCTTGGACTTAGGCACCTTGGAAACAGGCTCAGCCAGCCGAAAGTTTTTTTGATATTATCAGAACTACAAAGCAATTAAGGAGGTGCTGGTATCAAAGTTTAAAGATTTATTGTAGTTAACAAAATAAACAAAGTAGCTTAAATTTTGTATAAATAAAACTACTTTATTATTAAGAAAATATTTTACGTTGAATGAAAAAACTGCATCCCTTATATACCATATTTAAAACAAAAATGTAAATGCTATTTTGGAAAAAAAAATTTTAATTTATTTTCCGTGCATTCCTGTTTCAATAACATTGCTTAATTTAAAAAGAATGTTCTCTATCACAGTAAACTATAATAATTTCATTCCAAGTTTAATACGAAGTTTCTGAAAAACAGAATTAAGATAAAAATTGAAACGTAAGGACTATAAATTAATCAAATAATGAAATATTATGCTGTGTATACCTTCCAAGAGCATCAGTATGCTGTATGAAGAGCTATATCCTCTAAGAATTCTTAGAAAACTGCAAATAATGTACTTGAGTCTATCTCCTTAGAGAGAAACTTTTCATTAATCAAGTGAATTTCTTCCCACTTGATTAAAAGAAACATCTTAGATAATGCTAGTGATTAAGGTAATTGATCAAACACCATAATTCAGTTGAATTGCTATTGTTATTTTTTTCAAAGTAATTGTCATTTATATATGTTATTCATTTAAAATGTTTTCAGCAAAAAATATTTCATCCTAACGGATATCTAAATACAATTAAATATAGTATAATAAAAAAATTTCTGATGATATAATGAATACATATTCTTTGAAATTACATTTATACATTTTCGTAGTGTTTCATATCCTACTTTAGCACAATGTGTTTTTAGGAAAATTCATCATTTTAATTATCTTGTTATAAATAAATTGGTTTCCATTCAACAAAAGAACATTCTCGAATAATATTCAAGACAGCGCATGAATATCATACAATCTCGAAATATATATAATTGCATTATTTTGGTTGTTATTCCTTTCAGATAAATTTACGTTATTTGATAGTTATTAATTTTTCAGTGTTCATCACTGTAATTCTTTCTGAAGATTTTGGGGAAATACTTTACAAAGGAATTCATATTTTTTTTTTCATTTTTTCTTTCACATATATGGAGGAAAAGCTTTTAGTTTTTTTTCTTTCCTTTATCTCAATTTTAATTTAGTTCGAGAAACTGCGTAATAAAATAAATGAAAAAATATATATTTGCAAAAAAGAACATATCATATTCTCATTCATACCTTTCATTCAAAAATATGTATACTTAAAACTTATTGTGTAAAATAAATAATAAGAATACATGACATCTTATTTCATTTGTAGGTATTATCTTGCTTCTTCGAAATCTAATAAATATGACACATTATTTCCTATGATATAAATTCTTTAAGTTTGAATATTTCTTATGATTTATGAGCGGAAAATACAGCATATTTTTAAGAAATAAATTACAAAAACATCACATGCATATTATAGCATAAAATTTCCTTGCTACGTATAACCAAAAATATAATAATGGGTAGATCTCGAATATAATTATTGAAAGTTTTCAAATTCTTTTAAGATTCTCCCAGGAATTTGGAAACATGTAAAGAGCATTAAAACGAAAATTAAAATGGTGCTTAAATGATAAGGAAAAATTACAATAAACTTCTAACACAAGCAATAAACTTCATTGTGTTTCGAAGAAATTTCATTTTTTCTCATGTTTTTATATCGATGTGAATCTATCAGTATTTTTAAAAATAAAGGACAGCTTTTCATTGATGTAAAAAAAGAATACTTATTAATTTTAGCTACGGGTGTGTCATAGATATTGTTCATTTGCACGCCGTTACACGAAAGATAGTTCAACAGAAATCCACAAGGACATTGCTACAACTGCAAACAATGTGTTTCTTTTTTATTTATTCGACAGTATTTTTATTTTACTAGGAAGAACGATTTTAAATTTGAAACTAGTTCCATCTTTTTATTTTTACCACCAAGTAATACTTCACAACGAAAACAATTTAAAAGGCTTCATTTTGAAAGCTATATATTATGGCTATGTATAAAAATTAAGTTCTTATAAAGTTATGTAAATGCACAAATAACAAATATATTTTTTTGGATTTATATGACTAGCTTGAAAATTCCAAATATCTTATGTAATCTAAAATTATTTTGAAAACTTATATTAGCTGAATATATATACACATAGATAGATAGATAGAGATATAGATAGATAGTTAGATAGATAAATAGATAGATAGTAAATAAATATCTTTTTCTTGTAAAAATATTGACAAAAACAATAAATAAAAATTTATTTAGATTTTTATCTAATTATATATCGTTATAAAGCTCAAATAATTTCATATATAGCAGAATAAATTATTTCAGCAAAGTTCTTACGAAAGATTTTATAGTATTTTCTTCTTGGAGAGAAATATAGTTAAAAAAAATTTTTTTTTATTGAGTTAAATTAAAAAAAGTTATGTTTTATTAGTATTGTATTAATATTGTAAATCAAAGGAATTAATTTTTATTTATTAGAAAAATTTGTCATTTTTCAGATTTCCAAATAGTAGATTTTTTGATATATTTATACTAGCTTATATATTTTCTACAATATGAAATCTTAAAAAATGAAATATTTTGAATTAACATTAAGTTTTAAAGAAGCTCTTAGCTTGGGACTATAAAAGTTCTTGTAAATAACAGTAATTGAGGTGTTATTTACGAGAACTTTTATACTTTGTAAATAAGAACTAAAATTATGAAGAGTGATTATGCAAAGAATTACTCTGGTGTAGTGATATCGCTTCGAGCTTCTAAGGAAAAGGTCTAAGGTTCGATCATTCGACACGGCATAGTTGACTCAGCCTTTCATCCTTTCAATAGATCAATAAAACTGTGTACCAAGCATGATTGGAAAACGTTCACTGGGGTTTGCACTATTGGAAACACTGGGGGTAGTTAGGCTGATTACCTTACTTCGAACCCCCGTGCCTTCGGTCAAGAAAACAGTTATAGTCATTGTAGGCGTTGGCCCCATAGGAACTGCCTTCTACTAAGTCTGAGATCCATTTTTACTTCATTTATCTTCTACAAAGTCTAAGATCCAAACTTTAAAGTGCCGATATAATTTTAAATTCTATATTACAACAAATAAGCAAGTACAAAATTCTGTATCACTAATTTAAAAACTTACGTTACATATTATTCTAAAATTGAATAGAAAATAAGTTTAATGCCACTTTAACAATTAATATTTACTTTAATTAAACCATCAAAAATATAGTTTGACATAATATATATATATATATATATATATATATATACCGGGTAAGCAAAAAGTCCGTAAAAACTTTAAAAAATCATAAAAACCAGAAAAATAACCGTAATTAAAAATGGTTGGCAGGGTTAGCATCGCTAGGTCACCGGATTTTTTCAAGACAGGAAAAAAAATAAATAAATAACTCAAAAGACAGCCTATAGGTGGTGCTGGTACGAGCGAATTTGGTGGAAATAAGCAAATGAGACGGTTATAAAAACTTGTGCTCCTAATCCTCAACCAGTTCACCGTTGTAAACTGTGTATGCTGACAAGGATGCTAACTGCGAAAGATAAAACTTTGCTGGTGAAGTTGTTTTACGTGAACCAGGAATCAGTGACCATTGCCTTGCTTAAATTCAGATTGCAGAAGAATGTGAAGGATGGAAAAGGGCCTTTAATAGCGGCAGGCCACATTAAGCTTGTGCAGCGGTTCGAATCAGCTGCAAGGACCAGCAGTGCTCGTGAAGCTGCCATGCGCTTGGGCTTACCACAGTCCACAGTACGCCATATTCTTCGTGGAATCCTCGAGATGTATCCATACAGATTGCAGTCGTGCCATGAACTTTTACCACTAGATAACGTACAGAGGGAAACATTTGCGAGGTGGGCTTTCTCCAAAATCGACCATAATCCCACCTGGGTCTTTAACATCTTGTGGACAAATGAAGCAAACTTTTCACTTCATGGCGACGTTAATACCCATAACTGTCGCATCTGCGACATGCAATCCACGTGAGTACACGCAGAAAACCATTGCATCCGCCAAAAGTAACAGTGTGGTGTGGGTTTACAGGTTCAATCATCATAAGATCCTTCTTTTTTGAAGTGCCATGCCCAGTAAATGGGTGGATAACGGCTAAGGTGAATGCGCAGCGTTATTTAACGTTTCTGCGCGAGAAGGTCGTGCCATCTTTGCGTGAAAGAGATGCGTTGTCTACCATCACGTTTATGCAAGATGGAGCAACCAGTCACACTGCTGCTCCGGTCAAGGCATTCCTGATAGAGACCTTCGGGGAAGACAACATCTTTAGCAGGGGTTGCAAGTTCCCATGGCCTCCTCGGTCTCCAGATTTAACACCTGCAGACTTCTGGTTGTAGGGATATTTAAATCTCATGTGTATCAATCTGGTCCATCCAATCTGTCGGAACTGAAAGATGTGATCCGCCTAGAGGTGGCATCTATACAACCGGACCAGTTGTACTCTGCCGTTGCTGGTTTTGTGACTCGCCTGCAATGTGTTATCCCTTTTGGTGGTGGTCATGTTGAACACCTACCGATATAATAAATGATTTGGAGATTATTTACGTTATTTGCGTACTTTTTATTTGACTTGTGGATGTCAGCGCCACCTATCGGCTATTTTTGAGTTGTTTTTTTTTTTTTTCCTGTCTTAAAAAAAAATCCGGTGATTTAGTGAAGCTAACCCTGTAAACCACTTTTAATTTTGGTTATTTTTCCGGTTTCTATGAATTTTTAAAGTTTTTACGTACTTTTTGCTCACCCTGTATATATATATATATATATATATAGTGATAATATTCTTTATTTTTCAGTTGTAATTATTAAAAACGTTAATATACATTTCCTTTTTATATATTTAAATATTATATAGTTTTAATTTTAATATTTCACTATTCTCTTTGTCAACTTTATTAAATTGAAAATTACTTTTACTCGCATTGAAAACTTTTGGAAGAAGTGTTTGTTTAGATACTTTTATAAAGAAATGTATAAGAAAGGAATGTAAATGTTAAGTATAATCTTTTTAAATCTTGTCAATACAAAAATGTCTATGATTTATCAATTTAATAATTTTTGTCTAACTGCCAAAGGAATCGTAATGGTTTCTTAAAAACTACTGAAATTGAATAAAAAATATTAAAATTTATACTATATATATTTTTTTTGAATCGTTGAAAAAAATAAAAATGGTTGAATATAACCAAAACACATTTTTATTGCAATGTATTTCCTTTTAGTGTTGATTTTTCACAAGCTTGTTTTTAAATACTGTACGTAGATTTTGAATTCTGAATATTATAAACGAATTAAAACAAAAAAATACACTTTCTTCTGTTTTTTTCTTTGTTTTCTAAAATAAAACTTAATTAAAAAAATATGAAACTTATTATTCATTTTTATTTAATCACCCTTGTCTAAAATGCTATCGTTATAAACACATAAAATATGTGATAAATAATTAAGGGGATGTATGTCACCCCAAAAAAATCTTCAAAATAACTAAATGCCATAAAAACTGAAAAAAAAAAAACTTGAAATCGCTTATTTTGAAACATTTCGATATCTAATAAATATACTTTTGCAAATAATTTTATCAAATTTCTCGTAACAAGTTATATGCAATCATTTTAACTTTTGCTGTGCAAAATAAACAATTTTCTTCACATATTCCTTACATTTTCAGTTGATATTTACTTGAAAAATTAAAAAATTATATATGTGTTTTACGGGTTTAAAAATTTAATAAAGCTTCTAATTTTACGCTTGGTGGGATTTTCAATTAGCACCCCTACTTTTGAAAACAGACAAAGGAAGGAAAATCTCAACACATTCTGATTTCTGCACAGATTAAAATCAGCACTAGTTCTAAATGTCATCAAATGAAGGCAAAATAATTCACAAATGTGCAAACATGTCCAACTATAAAATTTCTACGTATGGCAAAGCAGAGATATTTTATTCTAACAAGAAAATGTTACAGAGACGAATAATAACTTCATAAATATTTAAAATTTCTCAAAACAGAGCAATTTTCATTTTGTAAAAAATGGCAGTAGTTTCACTTGGTTTTATTTTCATTAAAAATAATGAAAATGAACTTAATAGTTCACTTTCTAATAAATTTAAAACTAGAAAAATGTTTGTTAATCACAAAGTAAATAACTTTTTTGAATTTCATTCAAATTTATAATTATTAAATATAAAAAGATTATTATTTTAATTATAACAAACACAGCTATTAAAATTAATTTATGTTATTAAAAAGATAAGAATTGCAAATATTGATATTTAATTGTTATATATAAAATGTTTTTTAAATATACCTATTAAATATCAATTCTTACCTTAGTATTTTTATTATATTAAAATCTGAGCATTTGCATGTCCAATAAGAACTTTTTGTAAAGTATTTGTTACAATTGTGGAGTAATATAGGATTATATTCTTTTGTGATTATTTCATGGAAAAATAAAACATTCTTTCATTTCAATTAAATATTCTAAAATTATATTATCAATATATCTATAAAATATATTATCGAAGAAATAACTTAATGCTTACATAAAAGTTCAGCTTTTCATATTGACGACATTAGTGTGACGTCATGTTTCCAAACAAATACAGTGTAAAAATTTGTTTAATATTGTATTTAAGAGTGCCTTCTTGACAAACTTGGAGATTTTTGTTTGGCTATCTATTTTATTGGTGATTTTTGTTGGCACAGAACAATAAATTGTTCTGTTGCAACCAGAATACGATTGGAAATAAGCCCAGCTTGGTGATTAACTGTGACTACAATTTGGCGAGAATCAAAGGTTAAGCAAACAAAAGGTTAAAAGTTTTAACAAACACGTTATCCTTAAATAATAATTATCAATTTCAAAAATAACAATTTAAAAATCTATCACCTAAGTCTATGGCAGTTTCAATGATAAATGACGCTTAACAGCAAATGTTTGGAAACAATATGACGTCACAACTAATGTCGTCTATTTTACAGGTATTTTCAATATTTTTCGGAAAAACAGTTAAAATACTTATGAATATGAATACAATTGTATTTCTTTATACAACTGCACAATTTAATTACATAATAAAAATTATACATCCAATCATATTTTTAAAAGGAAAGCATGACATAATTACAATGAAATGATGAAGAAAATCATGAAATTATTTAAAAAGCAAATATTATTCCTAATTTCAAAATTACTAAACTAAATGAATAGTCTATCTGAGAATAAATGCATAAATTGATGAATTAAAACCAACTGATAAGAAAAAAACATGCAAAGATAAATACAAGATAATTAAAGTAGTAATTGATAATAAATACATTATTATCTAAAATGTTTTATTATATCTACTTCTAATTAACTTATTTAACAGCTGCATCTATTTGGAACATGAAATTAATATTGATATGCAAGAGTAAAATATTCACCAGATTTTGTTCGCCATATAACAGACAAAAACTTTCAGATATTTCAACGAAACTTAATTTTTTTTCTATCATTATTTTCTGAAGATGTATCGTGAATAAATTTTTTTCTTATATTCATATTAAATTATTTTAATTTTCATTGCCAGAATTCAGATTTTATACCTTAAATTTCGATTTAATATTTTCACTTATATCCTCTGCTTTCAAGATTATTATATCTTACTTAATTTAAAATTACCAATTTGAAAATGTCTTGTACAAAAGAAAATTTAAAATTATGTTAGAAATATGTCACAGCATTTTTCAAAGATTGAAAACGTTTTCTCTTTATAGAAAATTTTAAAGTAAAGAAATGCAATTTTTATTTAGTGCATTTAATGTATGCGCATTTAATAATTAAATGAACTTATATTGAAATTAGTTTCCAAAAACACTTTCAACAATATAAAATATCCTTGAATATAAGTCATGATATGAGAAGTATTCTTAATTATATTTAAAAAATGCAAATTGCTATCACTAAGATAAAAAAAACTTTTCTTCGATAAAAATATATACAATTATATATGCTCAAAATAGAACAATATTTCCCAAAATTTTAGTTCTCTAACGTTATTCGTTTATTTTATATAATTTTAATAATTTCCTTGCCTAAGCAAAATACAATATATAGTCTAATTAATAATAACATTATAGATATTTCTATTAATAATCAAAACATTTTCTTTCTCAAATATGTAAATTTTAACTTATATAATTTATCATGAAAGTTCACTTTTTCTATTGAATTGAAAATTATATATTGTTGACAAAGTGAATCTACGTGAATCTGATCACATCCAGTTTAAATTTTTTGGATAAAAGTAGCTTTCAATCACAAATAGCTGTTTCCTTCATTGTTTCACATTATCTTATCAAGTTACTTTTGAGGTTTTTCTGTTGCATCATTCGAGGTTTTTTCTTTCATTTATAACGTTCAATAAGGAGAATGTTGAATATCATTGAAAATCCTTCAACATTTGTAGATGTCCTAACTGAAAATCATTTCAATATTTTCAATACCGAATCCCCATGAAAAAATGATCATATAAATATAAATTTCTAGTTACTATTGGCTATTTTGTTTATATGTGAATATTAAGTTTAAAATGGGAAACAAAATATTCGATTTACTTTGTTTCCAATTTTTTTTATTCAGACTTTTGCAATTTACCTTTACGATAATTTATAAAAGTTGCTTCTTGTGTGTATTGAACATGAAAGCCATTCACGCAAGAACTAACTTTTTCATTAAAAGGTGTTAATAATTTTTGAACATTTTATCTGTGCTAATTTGATAACATAAATCATCAAGATTGTGTGGGGTGTGTATAGCCAATTAACAAATGATATCCTAAATGTAAAACAGTACTAGATAAAATGGTTATGTGGATTATAAATTCCATGCCAATAGCTCATGGTAGGCGTCCCCCAAGTGATAAAACTACGTTTTATAATGTGGTGAGTTCCTTGATCGTTCCCAGTCACAGTTAAGGAAAAGGATATAAATATTGCACTTCTACTCTCTACATGCATGTCAATCACGGTTAGACTTGGAAAAAGCCTTACAACAATTTATGCTGTTAGGTTACTCCCTAAGATTTGTTATTGCACCAGTATGCGTAGCCTTAAGTTGGGCTCTACCTTTGGAAGTAGACAGGTAGGAGTCTTAGCAATTTAAAAGCATTTTCTAAGACCCCAACACGTTTTCCTCTTAAAACATAAGCAAAGCTTGCAAAATAAATCTTTCTTTTACATTAAAAGCATAATAATCATATTATGAAAGTTTTGGTGTTGAGGGTGAAGAGTACGGTATAATTATCGTGGTTGAAGAGTACTAATATACTTTTTCCTATAACATCATTCAGCGTAGGGCAAGTTTGGCTAATAATCGCCAAAATAAAAATTTTGCTGTTGGAAATATAGTTTATTTCTACTGTAAGGAAAGTAGAATAAATAGAGTGTAAAAGCCATTTTAGGAAAAAAAAATTTAATTTATCTCGTAGATTTAAAAAAATACTCAATATATAGATCTCATTTACAAAGAAATAAAAAGTTTGTCAATCTTTTTTTAAAGTAAAGTTAGATATCTTTTTTGTAAAAGTTAATGATCTTTTTAACTTGCGGTTTGAGAAATAAAAGGCAATTTTATATCACAAAATTTATTTTCAGGTTCATTGACCCAAAATAATTAAATTAGAGCACCTTATGATCACCAAGCCAATTTAAACTTTCAGTATAGTTTTAATTTTTTTTAACCAATTTGCTTTCTTTGATTTAGTTTTCTCTTTTACTCTCGTTAATTTCTAATTGTTTTCACATTTTTAGTAATATGATTTAAATTATCTTATTATGGCTACTAAATCTACTTATGGCTAGAATAAATTCATAAATTTCGTGAATGGGTATTAATTAATATTTAATAAAAATGGCATATAATTACAGGTAAAATGTTGAGTTTTCAGTATTTAAAAATATTTGTCTTACTCTATAATTACTGCAATTATGCAATTTGTTGAAAGTAATTATTTCTTGTTCCTTTAAAATAAGTATAATTGTGAATTATTGCTCAATTTATAATGTATCATAAAAAATAATACATTATTAATTATTATATTGTTTAAGTCATGAACTCAACATGTCAAATAGAATTGCAAGTTTTTTGTTTGTCAAAAAATTAAAGAATAGTTTACTTGATGATGCTAAATTTGTAAGTGTAATGCTGATGAAAAATTTTTAAGAAACATTTCGTGTTGTATACAATTCTTAAAGTTTATAAAACTAATAATTTCGGAGTGGATAATAATTGCAGAAGAAAAGCAAATAAACACACTGTTCTTGTAAAAAAAAATAACCAATAAAAATTCTTTATTAACAAATTAAAGTGACTTTTTTACCTCAATAATTTTGTGATAATTCTTAAGCTAAATAATTCAATTATGTGACTCAAAAAACAGAACAAATGCTTTTAAACGAGAGCG
Organism: Latrodectus geometricus; assembly: GCA_026290005.1. Classification (NCBI taxonomy): domain Eukaryota; kingdom Metazoa; phylum Arthropoda; class Arachnida; order Araneae; family Theridiidae; genus Latrodectus; species Latrodectus geometricus. Next base: position 500,312 of record JAPDSC010075773.1, on the reverse strand, counting down.
TGATCGTTACTTTTGCTTAAATTAGTCTTTAAAAATACTAACAAACTTAAAAATGAGTTTGTTTTTCACGTAAAGTTTTTGTGAAAAATTCAAAGTATAATATTTTTCCATTTTTATTGATTTATACTTTTATTCATTTCAATTTTCATTCAATATATACAATATTTTGAAACAGTAATGATATTTTGGTACTTTTTAAATGAAAATTATTGCAAGACTTCTTGTAACGAAATTTCTCATTGTGCACTCATTTTCAGAATAATCTCTTTGATTTATTTTCCAACAACATTTTTTATAAAATGTCTTTTTCGTAAAATGTTTTTGAATATGAAGTAATGAAGTAAGCGTTACTAAAAAACCATTATTTCACTGTCAAGTAAAATGGCAAATTATATAAATTTAGATTTTCTGTATTTTCATTCTTACGACACAATTAGCATTAATTTTTCTTTGTTATAAATATAAATAGTCGAAAATATTTTAAAATTTCCTTAAGAAAATTTTATTATAACCTGTATTAATTTCATCTGATTAAATTTTTAAATTTCAATTTATTTGTAAGTTTCATTTACCAAAACATTTTTGTAAAAATAAAATTTTTAATGAAATCTTTCTAAATCAAAGAGATTTTAATCTGTTGGTATTATTAATTTCTAATGAAGTCTTTTTTACCATGTTTCTGCCTATGGTAATTTTCTTAATAACAGAATTAGATTTTAATTTGAATTTGAATATGCTGCAACATTTTTTTGAAATGATAAACTTAGTTCATTTAGTTTTTCAAATAATATTCCAAGTCAAATTTTCGTTAAATAAAAATTTAATGAAAATTTAAGTCTTATCTTTTAATTAACTTTTTATCTTTTAATTTTAATAATATTTTTAAGAACTCTGATATCTTTTAGGCATTTTTATTTTTGTCCTAATAATAAGCTTTTGAATTCAAAACTCGTGTCTATACAAATATTTGAAATTTAACGTCTAATCACAGTACGACTTTTAATAAAGTTGGCCAATTTAACACTATTTAGAAACACACGATCCAATGATATATTTTGGCTATCAAAAGATTTTTCGATGAATCATGTAATAAATAAATGTTACACATGCTTGCTTAAACTTTCCTTAATTTTAGATAGAAATAGAATTTCTTTATCGACCATTGCTTTAACACCTCTATGAAAATGTCAACCCAAATTTTCCAAAGTTACTTCAATGAAAAATTCATAAATATTTTCAAATTTGTCCATTCCTCTTCGTATTCACTTAAAGAATAGATAAAACAAAAAGGATGTATTCACATGAATACATTCTTAAACAATAATAATTGATATAAATTGATTGTATTAATTGATTTCTCAAACTGGGTTGAAAATTTATAACTCATTTTGAATCTAGGTATTAGCTAGTGATGTTGTTCTTTATTAATTTCTGAAATGCACTTTGAAACCTATCGTAGAATAATGAAATTTGATGGGTTTCATGCATGTACTTTTTACCATGAGCTGTTTAATGGTAGCCAACAGTATTAGATTTTCACCAATTTAATAGGACTTTTTACTCTGTGCAATTAAATATTAAGCTCCATAAGACTCAACTAAATACTTTTCATTCCCAAAAACAAGATTCTGAAATTTTTTTTTTTTTTTTTTTTTTTTTTTTTTTTTTTTTTTTTTTTGCAAAACGAAGTATTCATTAGTTTTTTTGTATCATACTTAGATTTTGCTTCAATACGATAGGTTTTATACTTTTATTCTCAAAACTTCCTTACAAGTTAAGCGTAATAGCTTTTGAATTCCATTACAATTACAAGAAGTAAAACCAAATTCCAAATATGGTTCATCCTATGTTCGTTTTCTTTGTATTTTAACTGGGTTCTGGCTAGGTACCAGAGATGACTTTTGATTGTTTCCAAGTTTTATTTCATTTACCTAAATTCAAATCGTTTATCCAGGATTCAAAAAATATCTGATAATAGTTAAAATATAATAAAATATCTGACAATAGTTATTGTCGAGAAAACATGAGGGAAATTTATGTATAATAGATAATAAATATAACTTATTAAAACAAGTTATATATTTGCTGAGGAAACAAAGGAAACAGAGATCGCAAAAATGACGAAGCGTTTGTTTTATTGCGACAAAAGCACCATCTTCAAGGTGATAGTGCTTTCAATGAAACGATGGTGTTCAAATTGAAAACGATACGCACTAAGTGATAAATCTCATATGACAGTGGCGAGATAGCTGAATCCAGCGGTATAAGTCGAAAATGACCAGCGAGCATGTATTACCAAAACACTCTAAATTTGCATACTCGAAGCATTTGACAAACTGAAAGCTCATTTGTAAAGCAAGTGAAATAATTATTTCTATTATAAAAAAAATGCTTCAAAACTTTTTCAGCTTTTCTTTGTCTATATTGTTTGTTAATATTTGAAAATTGTAATATTATAATAATAATAATAATAATAATAAATTAAGGAAATATCAAAATAGCTAAAATTGTTGGACACCTTTGCTGCAAGCCTAGCGACACAAATCAGAGTCTCAACTCACAGCCTAAGAAACTCTTTAATATTGTTTCAGATTTATAAATATGCTACAACATAGTTTTTAGAATTCGTATACATTTGGAATAAAGGAATCACGTAAAATAAAATATTTATAAATAATTATATACAAAAAAGCAAAAAATTATGCACAATATTTTAAAAATCTTGTTGTTCCTCATGTTACTTGGCGAAGCCAAGCCAGCCCATCAAGAACTGGGCAAAGGAAGTCAAAAACAGCATGTTCTGTTTTGGAACAGACCCCCACTAGGGTGAAAGTACGACTTTGGCTCAAAGACGGCAGTACCATCTGGGTCTTTTAATTTAGAGATAAGAAGCCAGAGAAGAAACAAAGCCTGGGCCCTAACACCCCCAGAGGTATTAATTTGGAATATGAACATAAAGGAATTGCGACCACAAAATATTTTACGTGCCTCAGTCGCCATTAGTGAACACGACGGATCTTAGGATAAGCCGGGATTCGAACCCACCACCTTCCGATAAATTGTGCGTATGGCAGTGACGGATCGCTCAACCATATCACGAACTATAGCACAGTACATTTAGTCTATAAAGCATCGTCCATTGTCTGCACGTACCAATCGATGCCGTTTAAAGCAGAGTGGTCACAGACACAGAACCACAGACGTCTCCACGGCCAATGGGGCGATGAAAGAAGGATGTGGACGACAGAATTGAATGAAATTGTCTTTACTGAAGAGTCACACTTCTGTCTGCAGCACCACGATGGTCGCATTCCAGTCTGGAAAAACTGTGGAGAGAGGATGCTCAACATTTGCGTTATGCACTGCCACATTATTATAATATCGGGTGGTATTAGATATCACTCTGGCAATCCTCTAGTATGCATTGCCGGTAGTTTAAACAGCCAGTGATACATCTCCGAGATGTTAGAGCCAGTTCATTCAGGTCTTGCCCACAGCCATATTTCAACAGGATAATATACAAACACACGTAACATCCACTGTCAAAGGGTTCTTCGTCAATCATCAGATTGATTTGCTTCTCTGGCCGGCTCGCTGTCCGGATTTTTTGCCGATAGAAAACATGTGGTCCATGGTTGCTCAATGATTGACTCAGATTATATCTCCAGCTGCCATACCAGATCAACTTTAGCAACTTGTGGAAGCTGTTCGGTCTACTGTACCCCAAGAACACATCCAAAATCTCTTTGAATCAATGCCGAGGCATGTGGAAGCATTGATGTTCAACAATGGTGGCTATTCTGGCTACCGATTTTGGCAGGAACAGAAATATATAAATTAAATCATTTGATACATGGAAAACATGTTATCTACAAAATAAATTTTGTTGTAGTATGTTTTATTTTTTATTTATTTATTTATTTATTTATTGTTTATGTGTGTGGGTGATTAAATTCGGGTGGCAAGCAATGTATATTTAATCATTGACAAGCACTTCTATTTTTAGTTACAGATCCTAATAATTGAATTTTGGAGAAATTTTAATCATTTATTTATCAAAAAAAGTGCTTTTCTCTCCACCCATGAGCACAATGCATCTGCAAGCTATTTCGTAATATCATTTAATTTCGTAATTTCTTGTCACTGAGCAAGAACGAAATCTCCTGGATTTTACCTCACGGTTTCAATCTAATTACTTTTGAAGAATGGAAGGCGATTGTTAATCCTAGAAGTTCTTCAGGATCTGGCTTTCTCCCAACTACTGTTTAGTAATTAAATAGAGATGTTGTATTTCTGTTTTTTGAATGTAAATTTGTTCTTAGGAATATCCCTGGGCTATATTTTTTACACCTTTGAGAAACATGATTACTATTCATTATCTACAAAAAAACATTTCTGAAAGGCTATAGCTGGCAGATATTAGTAAAAAGAATCAATTTGTAAGCTTTTTCTTATACAATATCAAAGAGTATGGGTTTTTTATAGCAATGAATGCATCAAGGCTTAAAAGCCATTCTTATAAATTCCGTATTCTATGTTATAATAAGTATTTATGAATATCTCAGCATGACTAATAAACTATGTAGTGTCAGCACGTTGTTATGATGCTGTTTTTGTTTAGTTATGGGGCAAGAAACAACATTCTTCTCGTATGTCATTAGATTCTTAATATTGTATCATCTTTTGTTTAGATAAATCTCTAGAAGAATTTTAATTTTGAGTATCAATAAAATCTGAATTTTATAAAATTTCCATTCCATATTTTCAGAAATAAAGCTATACATTTATTTTCTAGATATCTTTCGCTATCTAATCAATTTCAGTGTAATTTCTTATATGGCTAAACGACAAAAGAAAGATCCCAAGGAAAGGTTTTCTTATTTAAGAGAACTTGTTACTGAATTTCAAGATACTGCTTCAGATGGTAATCATATTGAGAAATTATCATATTTTAAATGAAATTGCATTGTTTATCCGATAACTCCAACTTTTTTTTTAAATTTAAATTGAAATATTATAATTTTGTTTGAAATCCTTGATTGGAAAGTAAATATTCTTCAAATAATTAATGATTCTTAATTATTTATCCGGAACAACTTTGATGCCCCCAAAAATTAAGCGCCAAATTTGGCACTCCCTACGGACTTTTCAGGGTTGCTGTTTCTTATTTTGGTGTTGCCAATTTAGGTTTTTTCAGCTTTTAGGTTTTTGTTGTTATCCAATTTAGTATTTTCTTGTATTTTATACCATTTTTTGAGTTTTTTTTAAAGTCTTTTTTGTTATTAATTATTTGTATTTAGCGAGAATCCATCTTGGCGGGAAAAAAGGTGCCAAAAACAGGTATTTTGCTTGGAGAGAAAAAATAGTCGCCAAATTTCCAAATTTGGGGGGGGGTATATCAAAGTAGTTCCATTTATCTTCCTTTATTTTAAGAATAAGACGTAAAGGTTAGACTGTATTTTAGAGTGCCCCTTTGATTCTCACCAAGTTGTGATCGTGATTGATCCCCAAGCTGAGCAGAACCGAATTGTGTTCTGATAAGTTTAGATCCAGTCAAGGATCTGATTGGTTTATCGTTTTTAGAATTCTGAAAATCTAACAAACGTTGCATTATTTTTTAATGTTCAACCATACCTGTTAGCACTGTCATCAGCGCGAAAAAGAATGGTACCAAACGAAATCACCAAGTTCGCTAAAGGGCACTCTAAAGTATAGTTTTGCTGATGTATACTTTCTTTATCCATTTAAATGTTAAAACAATATGTTATCTTAAAGTTTATGAATTATTTTATTTAAGAAAACATTGAATATATGTATGTAAATATAAGTAATAAAATTCTGATGTACAATTCACGCTTCTATTGCTAATTGAAATTACATAATTTCGTTTAATTTTGATTATGATGGTTTTGAATATTTCCTATGATTTACAATTCAGAGCAATATTATGGTTTTGAATAGTTCCTATTATTTACATTTCAGAGCAAAACCTCATGACAAAGTGTTAAGAAGTTCATTTTTCATAATTTATTTATATTATAAAAGTATAAATTGTTTTTTTTTTTCTCTCTCTCTCTCTCAAAAAAAAAAAAACCAGCACCTTTTTATTTTTTTCATCATCAGTAACATGTGCATATCTGTTTTTTATTATGTCCCTTTCTTAATGAATCTAGCAACATTACGTACCTTAAAAAACATCCTATATAGTGTTACCAGTAATAACTACAAGTAAAAAAACTGAATCATTAAATCGAATAACATCAATTTTTACAATATTAGTTTTAAATTAATGTAACAATGCCATTTTATTTTTAGTAAGACATCCTGGAAAATTAGACTTTTCAGAAATTAAAACTTTTGAGTAACATAATATTTACAGATTGTGTTTTTAATTAATTGAACAATGACACAATTCAAAAAAAGAATTTTTATTTAATACTATTAGCTAGGGATCATCAATCAAGCAATGAAGCTAAATCTATTAATTATTTTTAAAGGTAAAAATTTATTGTATGGTCACCCTCAGAGACTAAAAAATCTTGCCTGTTTGCACAAGCAAGGCTGGAATTGGTTGCAATTCCTCATCTGCAATTGGTTGAATTGTCAGAAAATGTTATTTGTTAGATGCAAAATGTTGGAAAATTGCATGAAGTGTGACCACACAGTAAATCTAAGCTATTTTTAAATTCTTTATGTTTAACTGTGCAATGGCTTATAGTCTTAAGAAAACATCCATATTTTACTTCTGTCAGCAGTCTATAAATGGAAGTCAACCCTACATAATGATAAAAAAAATTTTATAACTTTCTGTACAATTCCATTATAATACCCATACGATAATCATTGTAATGGAAAAGAAAAAAAAGTTTACATTTTTAAAAACTACTAAAAAAAAGTACAATAATATTATTTATATTTTATAAATTAAATAATTATCATTTATCTGTAAAACTTATTTAAACACCAAAGCAATCACTTATTTAAGCACTTAGCAATCACTTTGATGATCAGTTGCGGTTTATAATGGAATAGTATTTAACTTGCTTATAATTAAATACCACATATATTGTATAATTAAACAGTATTTTAATTTCATTAATAAGATAATTAGTATATAAAATACTTAAAATTTATTTAAATCAGTTTAAATATAAGAAATTTATATATTCACATACTCTGTATTACAATTATTAGAAGTCAGCTGTTTCAAGCTCTAAATTAATAAATATAAATTAATTTTTATTTATTTGCTTCACTTGTAGCATACAAATTTTGTATTTATATTTTCTTTGTGATGAGATGTTTATGTGATAATGTAATTATAATTATGCCAGTTTGTTTACAGGTATTGAAAACTCAATTGTTAGTGCTTTGTTCTGATTTCTTTCAATACTTTTCCATATCTTTTACTTAAAAAGTTGTGTTAGAAAATATTGCTACAATCTTTTCTCTTCTAAGTGTTGGTTATTGTGTCAATGAACAGAATATCCTTAGTTTTTTGAGTTTTGAACCCCTTGAGTTTTTTTAACCCTTATGATACCCCTTGAGTTTTTTTAATACTGATTTCTCACTTTACAACAATTTTTTTCTCAGCTTTAATCATTTTTTCTCTGGACAATATAATTGATAGGTATCAAACATTTATTGGTATTTTAAATTATTTTTATACAAATAGTATTCATAAATTTAAAATATGATAGGGTTTTGAATGAAAAAAATTTTTGAGTTTTATGAGCATATATAATCATTTTGTTCAAATGAAATACAGCCTTTTTATTAAATATTTTGTTTCGTTAATAAGTGTAAATAACTAAATTCTTTAATTTTGCATTTTACTTATATTAACTAAAAATTTTATTCATTAAAAATTATACTTCTATAATTTATTTGAAAGGACAATAAATGTTATTTTTAAGTAAGTACATCATTTTTCAAATATTTTCAATGTTATATTTCAATAGCAATATCATTTAAATTTATGAAAAATAAAAATTAATAGTATTTATTTCCTTCATTCCCAACTCACTTGAAGTACTTAACCTATTAACCTGCATTAAACCTGTTATCTGCTCTAATGATTGGTACATTGTTATCTAAAATTAAATCATTTCATGATATTTGAGTTTCAACATAATTTAATTTCTTACTTTATTTACTACTAAAAAAGAAAGGTTTTAACATTTTTTATCATCCATATAATGACAGAAGTAACAAATTTTAGCTCTGTATTTTTACTATAGTTTGAAGTACAGAAAATTTTTCATTATTTGGATAGATACCTTATGGATTTCAAAAATAATTAATCTTATTTACTATTAATTGAAAGAGTACTATAGCTTACCGTATTAAAAGATATAATTTCACTGTATGAAGCATATTTAATTCAAGCTTTAAATTTGTTACAGAGAGTTCTTTTGAAATTTTGACTGTATATTATTCTAAGCAAAAGAAGTTGATATTAATATGGAATGGGGAATCTATATAAAAAGCTAATTTACACACCATTCATACTTTACTCAAAGTTAAGCTAAAAATGACAAAATCGTGAAATTTGTTTAGAAATTCCAGCATGAAATTTCAAATGAAAAAAAATTTTTTTTAAATGCTGTGAATTTTGTATATTGAACTTGAATTCAAAGGATATATTTAGTATGATTAGAACAATATTATTAAATTCCTTTTATTTTGATATGTGCAATATCAAATTTTAATATTTTGAAGTTTAAATTTCTTAATATAATTGTGTGTGTGTGAAAAAAATTTCAACTTCCCAGTCTTCTAATTTTTGATCATGAAAAGTTAAGACATTTTAATTGTTATAAAGGAATTAAATACAAATTTTCTTTATTTGTGTGCACTTTTTAAAAGTATTGTAATTCTTGCATGTTAATAGTTTTTCTTGTGATGCAATTGAATATTATTTATAAATAGCTTAATGATATTTTTATTTTTGTTAATAACTGTTTCTAATGATACATTGCTGTGTCTTAGTTTATAATTGATAAAATTAAAAAAGCCACAAATAGCTCTATTATAGTATTTTGCAAATATTGTATTTGCTTTAACAATAACCAAGCAAGGTCAAATTTTTAGTTAAAAAGTATTCTTCATTTAATGTGCGAAATATTTTTTTAATTTTGTCCTTAATACATATTCTATTTCTAGATGCAAAAGAGCAAGTTTTAGCCAATTTAGCAAACTTTGCTTATGATCCTTCTAATTATGTACATATCAATCAACTAAATATAATAGATTTATTTTTAGGTAAGTTTTACCTTATTATGTTCATTAGTATATTTAACTTTAATTTTATTCTTTTTATTTTATATACTAATTTTTAATGATTATTTATCATATGGACTATGTTATCAATGTATACAGTCATTATTAATATCAAACATCTTCAGTCAGTTATTCTTCACCTAACTTTAGTAAGTCTATAAGAAATAGAAACTTAGAAATTATTTCCTTTCCAGTGTAACATAGAATGATTACACTTTACAATCTCATACTATACTATTTTGGACTTTCTCCTTAGAAG
>JAPDSC010075773.1:476449-490671 GCA_026290005.1 Latrodectus geometricus | reverse complement strand
ATATATATATATATATATATATATATATATATATATAATTTGTATTGTATTAAAAAATTTAAATTTTTTTTAATCAATTTATCATAATTTTTCAATTTATTGCATAACTTCTGTTACATTAAAATAAACTGTGCTATTGTTAGCTTATGCATTCAACTTTTCCTTATCTGTTCAAAATATGTTATTTAAATTCTTTGACTATAAATATTACCAGATTGTAGACAATATTTATTAACTTTGTTTACTTCAAAATATTACAACTTAATGCTTATGTGTTCTCTAAATTGAAAATGTCAACTCAGCAATGTTATGCATCATTAGATTATGTGCCTATATATCACTTTAAGTAAATTTGATCAAAATATCAAATCTGATTGTTTGTTTATCATTGCTGTGATAAACAAGTCACAATAATTAATAGTAAAAATCTTAAAACATAAATAGATTGAAAATCTAAAATAGTTTATTTTCACTTCTTAAAAGACTACTAGTTACACAATATCATTTACAACAATAATCATAAAATTTCAATATTTTTTTTCAATTTTGAAGAATAAATTTTGTCTTGGCTGTGTATATAAAAGTTTGCCAACTTCTGATAATTAACAAATTTTAAAATTAAATTGCTTGTTACTTTATTATGAAAATTAGGATTTATATTATCATTAAGAGATCAATCATTTTTGACACAAAAATCATATCAAATTTTGTAAATTTAAATACTTTTTTCTTTCAAAATATAATGGAAAGTCAGAGTAGTTAACTTCAATCTTCATTCAAATAAATCAATAAAAATTTTTTATATTGTGCTAAATTACAACATTTAACTATACATATTTCTGCAAAACTAATCAATAGGATAACACATGATACTCAAGACTGCTAATATTTATATAATTATTTTTTATCAAGTTCATGTTTTTTATTTTTAATTCAAAATATTTAAAAATTATTTCTTTTAATTATTACAGGGAATTATTATATTAAATCTTTTAGTAATTACAAAAATTTTACATAATTGTTGAAAAATTATTTAACCATTTATATAAAAATATATTCAATTTCAAATTTTGATTGAAATTTTCAAAATGGTATATCAAACTGCCTTATCCAAAATGAAATTTTTATAGGCTATTTCAAAAAACAATATTCTTTTTTAATCGACTCATTTGTTCATACGATATTTTTAAATACTTATTATGTTTAAACAAGATTTATGAAACTATTATTTTTTTTTTCTAATTGTTTAATAGAGGTTATTTCTAGAAGTCTCTAATTTGAATATCTATACAATTTCTCAATTATTATTATTTTTTTTTTTTTCAATTTTAAAGATATGTTTTGTTTGTGTAGAAATTTCAAAACTACTGTAACCAATGGTATGTATATTTCTTTATAAAATGAAAACTTATTCTTATATTTGGATAGATTAAAATTCAAAACTTATTGAAAAAATATTGTATAATAGTAAAAAAATTAATTTCTGTTATTTTTGTTTTATGTATAGATCAACTTAATTCCAACAATGATACATTAGTAGAATTTGCCATTGGAGGTATTTGTAATCTTGCACTTGGTAATTATGTCTATATTACATATTATTTTATGTCTCATTATAATCTATATTTCTAATAATCAATTATGTTGTACTATTTAATTTATTTGACTTTAATTATTACTATTATTAAATTTTAAAATTATTCTTATTTTAATGGTTACTGTAGTATAATGCACATTATAGTTATTATTATACTTTAAATTTATTAAAACTGATATAATATTTTTGTAATAATTTATTGTGAAATGTTAATTTATAGTACATTAAAAGCATTAATTTTTTAAAAGAATTATCTTTTTTATTTGTCATTTCTTAAAGTTACTTCTTACACAAACAACTTTTTTTGGTGTAGAATCATCTGAAAATCCAAAACTGAGTTATGGATTTGTTTCAAGTTCATAGAAATAAATTCAGATTTTGTTTCACATTGCAAAATATTGTATATATTTGAAGACCCAGGTTGAATTTTTTTAGATTTTTTCTTAGCACCATTTTATACATTTGTCTTTTTCAGTTTGAGATAAGTTATTAGCAATCAATTAGAAATACTTCTTTTTCATATTAAAATGATATAAAATTAAATGCTAACAGGTATTTGAAATGTTTAAAAATGCTTCTATTTCACACATGTATGACAAAGCAATTATTTTTTGGTAACATCAATGTACTTCATGAGTCAAAAACTTCTGGTTCAGCCTCCTGAACATTATCACTGAAGTTTTTACCATGGTGGAAGATCATTATATCACACATATTTTTCTTAATTATTATACAATTTTTTTAGGAAAATATGTGTGGTCTATAAACATGTTATAAATAGCCGCTATAGATGTTTCATTACTATGTATCTATTTCATTCTATTGCTACTTTGTTTCTGTGTTTGTCTTTGTCAAATGTCATTCGAAAATTATACTCTCAAGTCCCTTTGACATAATTCTATGATTACATTAATTTAGTACATTTGAGTTTCAAAAACCATAAATAAAATTCAATAACTTTTTGTGTTCTGTAAACACTGAAAATTATTTAGACATTTTGACAAAAAATTTTTGCACTGTAAGCACCTATTTTTTGTTAGTCATATTATAAAAACTCATATTATGTGAAGAAAGTTTTTGAAGTTTAAAATTATTACAAAGAGTTTCTAGTCTTAGTTGATATACAAAAAACAATATGTAAACATATAATCATCATATTAAAAATATAAAAAATTGCACTGAAAAAAAAGAAACATTTGTCTTGAAAATCATCTAGTTGGATCCATCTCCTCGCCAAGTGCAATAAACTGAGATAAAAGTAATCGATTGCCAAGAGTGATAATTTCAAGAAAATATTAGTAAAATATCGTTTTTTAGTTTTTAATAAATTTTTAAATGAGATTATACATATTTTAAATATATAAATATGTTTTGTTAAAAATTAAATGAAAAAAGGGAATTATTTAAAACCATGCATTGGGTACGTTTTTGCTTTTGTACTGCACATGCTTTGTTTTCCACCTTACACTAGCACATTTAAAGTCACTTTTTATTTGTTTTCGCTATAACTTTTAGTTTAAAATCTGTTAATAACTTAGACACATTTGCTTCCTCATTACAATGTGTGAACTTAAATACTTTCAGAATGAAGCAACTCAGATCAAACAATATGCAGAATGACATTAGACAAGTGTAATATTCCTCTAAGAAAAAAAATTCTTACTTGAACGTAACTGTACAAAACTGGTTATATCTGAAAATGTCCATTAAGTTAGGAAAGTTTTCAGTGTCCTCTGTTATTTATTTTCCAAAGCATAAACAGCTTTTTATTCAAAACTTTATGTAAGCTTTTCTGTTGGGAAATGTTTTTCAATCTGTAGCTGTGTATAATGCACACAAGGAAATTCGAAATTTTTTTATATGTAATCATCACATTACTTACAGGCAATTTACAATACTTGTATGGGATATCTTCTTGAATAATTTTTATCGATTCACTATAAAGCTAAAATGTAATGTTATTTATGGATTTATGATTTTAAAAAGCTTTCAAAATTTAGCACATAAATAAAATGGTTGTTTGCAAACTTAGTTAATTGTATAAAATAAAAGTTCCATACTTTTTCTTGTAACAAATTTTAACCAAGATTATTTTAACATTTTTGGTGCATCTAACATTTTAATATACCATTATATATTTTATTTTTTACAGATAAAAGTTTTAAATTGTTAATTTATAACAGAGGTGGCGTAAATAGCATAATCAACTGTTTGTCTAGTAAAAATGAAGAGACAGTATTATCTGCAATAACTATTTTAATGTTTTTAGTGTGTGCAGAAAGCAAAGCTGGTAAGTTTTGTTTTTAGTTAATTGTCTTTTATTTTATTGAGATTTTTCCTTTAGCAAAAAATTTTAAATACAGCAATACTAAATATCTGTAATATTTCACTTTTTTAAAAGTTATATATTTATTATGCAGCTTTAGATTAATATCAAAACTTTCATCAAATGTTAACATCAAAAATTCAATAATTGTGTAATATATTGAAACATAAATTGAAAAACAAGTATGAGAATGCTGATTTCAATAACATTTAAATTCATTAAAATATATATAGATATTGTTTTTTTTTCCCCTATTTTAAACTTTTAAATTTATACATTGAATTTAAATATTACATGAATATTAATAATCACTGTCTATATAATTTAACTCCATTACTAAATATGTTTTCAAGCATATTAAATAAAAAAAATGAATCTGTTATAAATTTTTAAAAAATTTTATTATCTCATGATGAAATTTTGAAGATAGTAATTATTTTTAATTTCCTGATTTAATTATTTTTAGTTAATGATTCATGTATATACAGTGTTTGGAAATTTTTTTTTCCTTTATGTGTAATAAATTATTATGTTTAATATTATAAAATGTAATAAATGTTATTGCATATTTGTTTATATATTTAATTTACTCATAGATATTATTACTGCTTCTGTAATTGATTTTATGCTAAGATGCCAGGAAAGTTCTAATCCAAGACTAGCAAATCTTGCAACATTATTTTTACAAGATTATTGTAAACCTGGGGAAATACAAAATGCTAAATATTTATCTTCAATTTGTGGTCAAAATATGTCTTCAATAAATTAATTGCTTCTACTATTTATAAAATAATAAAAGAAAAGTTATTGAGAATTTTGTTAAAAAAGGCATGTAATAAAGTACTCTTTTTAAAATCTAGTAGTTTATTTACAAAACATATTTATAAAATTTCAGATTATACAATTTTTACAAATAGGATTGTATCCCTTTAAAAGAATGGGAATGATGTGATAAAATTTGCAAGTATTTTCAAAACTGCATTTTAATTCAAGAATTGTAAATGATGAATCTGTACACAATTCCTGTTCATTGACTTGCAATTAATATGGATCAGCTTATCCATAAAAGCGTCTTCTAGGATTTACAGCTGCAAATAAATTTACATGATAAATTAAATGTATTTTAATGTGAAAATAAGTATAAAAGAACAACAAATATCAATTTCTTGTAAAAAATTTTTTTTGAAATTTATGTAAATAAAATTATTATTTAAATCTTATATATTTTTTGTAGAAGAAAAATATTAAATAAGGTGAAGGGCCAATTTGCACTCTCAATAGTGTTCATAACTAAAGCATTTTTTTTACAGTTTCAGTAACAAACAGTATATTTAAGTTAGAATTTTATTTTTATTCTATTTTTCATGTCATGTGTTTAATAATTTCTATTTGATATAAATTTTAAGCAGTAAACTGTTATTTTTCACACTTGACAAAATTTATTTATTACAATAATACAAAAAGAACAAGCGATGAAATTACTATGTAAATATCTAATAAAAATATGGTCAAAAATAATAAATAGTCATTAAGAAATATTACTTCTAAATCTCTTTATTAAGATTCATTTTTAATATTTTCAACTTTTTATCACAACTCATTGCAAAATATTAAATAATTTCATTATATTTCAGTTTTGTAATTTGACTATACTTTTAAACAAAGCAGGATTATAATAGTGCCATTTGGAAATAATTATATTTTCACAAAAAAACATTAAATTCTATTTTTTATTTAAGTATAATATATGAGTACTCAGTAATTTCTTTTGTATTTCATTACTTACGTATCTGACATCTCGTTCCTTTAAATCCTTCTAAGCATTGACATTTATATGGTCCCACACAAGTTCCACCATTCAAGCAAGGTAAAATGCAAACAGCTGTAAAGGTGTACAAAGTTTGACATTATTTCATGATAAGCAAATAATATGTAAATGAAATATTTTTAAACCATATTCCTGTTTTATATGTTTTAATTTTTTTTTTCAAACAATAAGGTGTGAAAACAAGGTCAGAAAATTGAAAATAATCAAACTGTCTGAACAATATTCTCCCTCATAAATTATGAGTAGTTCAAATAATTTATTTTGTATCAGAAGATTTTCGAGTGCCAGCTTTTTCCCTTTTGCTTATATTTTATTACTTTAAAAAATACCATTAGAATATTAATTCTAATGATATTAAAAAATATCATTAGAATTAATATTCTAATGATATTTTTTAAAGTCATAGCAAGACAAGTTGTTTCCTAACTTTTTATGTTCATCATACTTTTTATATGATAAACATATATTTCCCTTATTACCAGTTTTCTTAAACAACAATCCTTATAACAATTATACAATAATATAAGTGCGCAGTATATTTGATTATTTATCCCTGTTTTTTCATCTGAATTTAATCAGAATTTGCTATTAAAGATTTGAAATGTTTAAGATATGTTGA
This sequence comes from Latrodectus geometricus, assembly GCA_026290005.1. NCBI lineage: Eukaryota > Metazoa > Arthropoda > Arachnida > Araneae > Theridiidae > Latrodectus > Latrodectus geometricus. The sequence continues at coordinate 484,301 of JAPDSC010075773.1, read as the reverse complement.
TAGATATATAATGTTTGATATTTGTATCAATATAAGATATATATTGATAGATTCAAATATCAAACATTGAAGAAATAAAGCTTATTCAATTTTCAGTTCAAGGTTTGCTACCCTAGCTAAATAGCTTCAAATAATGGTGACATAAATATAAGGCAGTAATGGCGAAGATTTTTCAAGCACTTTTCTTTGTGTAATCTATCAATTTTAATCAGATTATACTATTTTAAATCAAATTTCAATTTATTTGTCATTAAACTCAATAACATATAAAAGTATATTACAGTTTAATAATAAAAAAATAGTACTTTTCTATAATTTGAGAATTGTTAGAAACAAATTAAACTGTGGGAACAATATATTATATTTCAGCCAATAAAATATTTTATGGAATCAATTTTGTAAAAATACTGAAATTTCAGTTGACAATTACTTTTAATTTTTTTTTATTCTATTGTATTATAATTATATTTTTAGATATGTTGTCACTCGTAAATTTCAATTATTGTCCACATATTTTTTTCTACTTTATCAATTTATATTTATCAGTTTTATTTATTGATATAAATCAAGAAAATGCTTAAAAATGTAGGAAATTTATTTTGATTTGTATTTACATTTAATTATTAATTAATGTTTATTAAATTATTATATATTTGTGATAATTTAAAAGCTTGATTCTATCAACTTACAAAATAATAATCACAAAATATAAATATATATATTAAGCAGAGTGAACTGATTTATAATTAAGGATAGGCTGGAATAGATATTGCGAAGGAAGTTTGCTGGAATACAGTGAAAAACAATTATATAAGTTAGTAATTTCAGTATTACTCATTGAAATTATTTGCAATATTCATTTACATTTACACAAGGCTTCAGAATAAAAATGTTATAGTTAATGGGTTACAACAAAAACTATTTTTAAGTTAAATAAAAAGATTATTATAGTAAAAATATACTTTATAAGTAAAATAAATGCAGTATGAAAGTAACTAATAAAATTTTTTAACTGGTTTGTGTCAGTAAAAAGTTCAATCGATTTTTGAGGACAAAATTTGATACTCTTAATTTAAATTATATTTTTTCACTACAAAATAGAAAAGTAATTTATTCTTGAGCCTGGATTACTAATATACTTTCTATCACATTTAAAATTAATCAAATTTAATAAAAATACATTTTTATGTTCTTACCATGCTGGCAAACATCTCCGACAAATCCAGCTGGGCAGCTACATAAACCAGGATGTATGCAAATACCTCCATTTAGGCAAGGTCGAGTACACATTCCTAAAATTAACATTTTAATATGAGTTTTAAAAAATATTCAGCCTTAAAGAAGTTTAATTATAAAAAATGGAAAGTAAAAAAAAAAGTTTTTTTGAAATAACTTGTGTTTTAAATTTTGCTAAACAAACCATGAAATTATAAGAAATCAAGAAAAAAATTATAAAGAAATTTATGATTATTATAAAATTTCTATATTAAAGTGACTTTATAGAATACATAAATTTATTTATTTTATAATGTCTTCTCTTTACAAATTCATTCATTCATTTAATCTCAAGAAAATGTTGTATTTACATTGTTGTTATTTTAAATCATCCTATTTTAATAGAAATTAAGGAATGAGAAAAAACTGTGTATCTTCTTATTAATCTTCCTTATGTCTAAATAACAAAAAAAAAAAAAAAAAAAAAAAAATACAAAAATTGTAGATTTACATATTTTTTGCATGAAAAGTGTTAGAGTTTTGACTGTCAAATTGAAGAAATTAATTTAGAGTAAAATTTCATTAATATATGACTTAAAAATACTTTACGTCTGTGAGATTTCTTCTCAGATATTATCTTTGAGGTTTTATAATCTTCATTAAATTAAAAAATTCATAAAATTGAAATTTAACTGTGTAATTGAATTTATATAATTGAAAATAGATTAGTAAATATACATATGATAACCTTGTTTATTTTAATACTATTAAAATTAGTTTCTAAATAAATTTCCAAGATTTTTTCTTATCTTCTTTTATTTGTGTTACTCCTTAACTTAGATATTATCATAACATTTTTGTAAAAATAAGTAAAAAATTTTTTTTAATAATTCTAACTATTAATTTACACTTGTGTCTTCTCTTTTTTTCTTAAGTATAATAGTAAAAAAGGAGTCTTAGATTTATTGTTGTTGTTAAGAAACATTAAACTATATAAATAATAATAGTTAATATATTTTTTTCTATTTGACAGATAAATTTTAAAAAATAAACAAATTTATATAAATTGTATTAAAACTAACCTTCACAAGTAGCGTTTCCATCCCAAAGTCCATTACCAGTACATGTTAATATTTTCTTTCCTTTAACTTTGCTACCAGGTGGACAGACAACAGCTAATTTATCTTTGTACTTGTATGACATGCCTAATATAACTGCTCCGGTATTAGTTCTAGGACGACCACAAGACATTCCTAATAAGATTAAAAAGAATTAATTTTTAGATAAAAGGTATTAAGTTTTTTTTCAGTTTAAATTATTTCATTTATATAAAAAATCATATTTAGATAAAAAATTTAGTTTGACCTTTCATCATTTGCTCACAATATTGTATACAGTCAATATGAAGTTCTATAGAATGTTTATTATTAATAGTTAAGTAAATATAAATGAAGCTGATTTCCAATATTTCTTATTTATTTGAATTACAAGTATATAATTTTGTATCATTGTTAAGAACATGAACATGCATTTTCAAACAATTCCTAATAAAGCCAATTTATTTATGAATTTAGCAAATAAAAGCAAAGGAATATGTAAATATTCAAAATACATGAAATATTGTGAATAATGTGTGAAAGTAATGTATTCCTTAAATGCAAAGTAATGTGAAAGTAAAGTAATGTATTCCTTAAATGCAATAAAAAAAGTTAATGATAAACATGCTTTACTTTTACATCCTCCCTTTGGTATTGACCATGATCCATTTGTTAGACAACTGGTAGTGAGATCTCCGTATCCTCTAAAACCGGGCTCACAAGTATATAAAAGTTTATCTCCAATTGCAAATTTATCTTCATTGAATTCAATCGCCACAACATGTGGTGGGAATTCTTTTATTGGACCACATACAATGCCTGAAAAAAAAGGTGTTCAATAATAATATATCTTTCAAATAGTATAGAAATGAAGATTTTACAATATATTTCCATTACAAAAAAATAATAATGTAATTGGATGTGCACTTTACAAAGAAAGAAAAGAAATTAAAAATTATTTCAAACTTTATGTCAAGGTATAATCTTAATATATTTTAAAGTAAATAAATACAAATAATTGAATTATTAAACATCAAAAGCTATTTAATATTTTCAAAATCATTGAAGACATTAAATATCTCAAAAATTATACTTGCAACCCTGTTTTTATTGCTCTGGTGAAAAAACATAAATTTGCAACTTCTTTAATAACCTAAAGTAAATATAATTGAATACAAAAGTCAACAATAAAATTAAGTAAAAATCCTTATAATATAATAAATTATAATGTAAACATTGTTATAAATCTTTATAAAGTTTTTTATTACAACAAATATACTGCTGTAAGGAAAATGTTTGTAAAAAATAATAAAATATAATTTTTGTATGAAAACTATTCATAGATTTTATTATATGGGAATAAAAGTACTCTAGTTACCAGCACATTTAGGAACATCTGTGTCCCACTTCCCAGTCTCCAAGCAGTATGCAGTATCTTTTCCAACCATTTCATACCCTTTGTGACAAGCAAACTGAATTCTGTCTCCATAATGACCAGGTACTCCTTGTATTACATATCCATTTTCTGGTGGGTCAAGCTGACCACATGATATTTCTGTATAATATTTATATTATATTGTTTTGATAATTTAAATATAGTGAAAACTTAAAATTTACTTTCAAATTACAACTTTTAGGCTTATAGATTTGGTATCCCAATTTATGACTACATTTAAGCTAATTCCAAATTCATGTAAAATTTTTGCATTAGTTATCAATTCAAATAAGAGATAAAAATAATCAGATTTATGTATTTTACTAACTATATAATATTACTGATATAAATTGTAAGAAGTAAAATTACTTTGTGTACATCAATTATATATTTCATATTTGATGTATGCATCATACTAAATTTTTGTAGAATATAAATATTTTAAAAAAACTAAAAAATTTTCCTAGCTGATAAAGATTATTTCAACCTAGATATTTTTAACTATTATTTTAATAACTTAAATATATCACTATCTAGTTTCATTTATTAAATATATTAAATTAGTTTAGCACAACATGCTAAAATCATAAACACATAATAGCATATCAAAATAAACTTGAAATACATCATGTAATAAAAAATTTAAATCATTCGAAAATTCATTTTAATTGTAATGAATTTAATAATTATGGATTGTAACTATATAAAATTTTATAATGAAATTATTACTTCTGCAAAGAGGTAATTCTCCAGACCAAGTACCATCTTCCATGCAGAAACGTTCATCTCTTCCAAAAATTTGGTATCCCTTATTGCAGCTGTACAGTACTGCACTTTTAAATGAATAATCAACTCCATCTACTTCACCATGCTCTGGTACTTCTGGTACTGGACAAGTTATTGGCACACAATGAGGAGGTTTACCTTCCCATACACCTTGCCAAGAGCATTCTACTGTAATGCTTCCTACTATGCGGTATCCAGGGAAACAATGATAAGTACCTCTACTACCAACAATAAGACTTGGTGGAACAACGATTTTTCCAAAAGCTATTGATGGAGGTTCTCCACAATGAATCAACTCACATGATGTACTGAGGATAGAAAAGAACACATTATCTGATTTTAAATAGCTAAAAATTAAATGCTTTGATATTAATTATTTAATATCAAAGAATTTAATTTTTACACAAAATTGTGTGTATATATATATATATATATATATATATATATTATTTATCCATTTATTTCATAATATATATGTTTTAAAAATAATTCAAGTTAATATTTTAATAAAAAAATTTTAAGATACATTATATATTTAGTATTATATTCAGTATATTTTCTACATTTTGTTCTTTGGATTTTTAATTTAACAATCATGGAAGTTATTTCATTTTCTATACTTGTATTATATTTGCATGAGTTATCATACAATATTCAAAGAATTTACAATTTCCCTCATAATATTAGTTATGCCATTTATCTGAAGTTTTTTTTGACAAATTTATTACTTTCATTTATAATAATGAAAGCTAATGGGGAAAATAATAATAATTTCTCATAGCAGTAAAATGAATTAACTTTTGCAATTAATTTCAAAGCATTTTCTAAACATTTTATATACATTTACTATTTATATGTAAGCATGAAGTAATAACTACCATTGACAATAAGCATTTAAAAATGATCTTAATTTAAAAAAATTGAAGTTTTGAATAAAAAAAAAATTAGAATTTTTGCACATAGCTTCTGTAAATTTTGTAATTGTCCTGTTAAGAAATCATGGAAGAAATGCTAGTAATTTGTACCAGTTAATTATGCAGCTCTATTTAATACTTAATCATATTGTTAAAGTGCATTTATTAATTTATTGCTTTTATTTACTGATAACATTTTTTTTTTTTAGTTTTTTTACTTTTAAAATTAATATATATTTTATAAAATTAGTAAATATAGGAATTTATAAATACAAAATTATATTTTGTAGTTTTTTAGAAATATCATTTGATAATGATATTTTCATCCACACAGTATCTCATATGAAACTAATTAATAATAACCAATGTATGAAGAAGAAACTTACTCATTTATATTCCAAGGATCATTACCAAAACAAGTATATTTCTTTGATCCTACTAACTTATATCCTTTATCACAAGAGTAGAAAGCTTCACTTAATCCTGGCAAGTTATGAGTTGTTACACTTCCATGTTCTATATTAGGTGGTGGAGCACAATTCACCACTTCACAAATTGGAGAGCTACTCCAGTTACCATTTTCTTCACAACTTATACCTTTAATATTAAAAGAAATAACTTTTTACCTTTTGTAAATGGCAAGTTTAAATAAAGTGTACTTATAGCATTTTCAACTGATAAATAAAAAAGGTTTCATACTAATGAAAAATGAACCATATTTTCACAAAGACAAAAGCATTTTCATTTACCTGACACATGTACATCGTATGTAAAAAAAAAAATTTAATACCTTTTAAATTAATATATTATTTTAAATGATAATTAAAATAAGATACTTAATTCAAACGAAATCTTCTTATTCAAACAAAAATTTATCATTACAATGCAAACAAATGTAATGTAAATTTTCCTTTTGAATAAATCACTTCAAATATATAGTTTTTTAGTAATTCAATATGATTAAAAGTAAAAAAAAATAAACAAATAATTGTATAACATTGTTTTAGAAATTAAATAATATATAGATCTTTTGTGCGAAAAACATTTTAAGCTATAAGTCTAAATTTTGCAGTATACTAGCTGAATTGCTTATTACTATATGGGGATTTATTTACCACAATGTTTTATTATAACTTGTAAGCACTTAACAAAAATAACATATTTATAGATTTTTAAATGCAATAAATGCACTCACTATATAAATTTTAATATGAAACCTTAAAATATTTTAATAATATTAACTGTTACCTAACTTTATATTACAAGTGACATTATAATTTCACCTAGAAACAATAACAGTTTTAGATGAATTTTTTTTTCAAATAGGCACAAAAATATTTCACATGAAAATATGGACATTCAAATTCATTTATACTTTATAGGCTGCATACATTACCAGCTGACTGTGATCAATAAATAAATACCCCATTGGAGATTGTAAATTCTACAAAAGTAACACCACTATAACTATGACTTAGTAATATATCATATTCTTTGATGTCAAAGTCTTGGGCTCAATCGTAGAAGTTATTAAACTATGAAATATGGATGCTGTAATTCATTATTCTATTTATAAAGGTTGCTTGGGAATTTTCTGAGTTTCCACCTTATAACACCTCAATATACTCAATTATCTATGTAAAGTTTTTCCAAAAAGCTATATATGTGACAGATATACAAATGTCTTACAGCAGCTTTCAATTGTTAAGCTATCATTCAGTATCAAAACATAGTTTAAAAAGGGTTATCATGGTCCAATAAATAGAATCGTTCTTTCATACACCATACGCCAATTTCAATAAAAGAAGCACTTAAAAAAATGCAAAGTTTCTGAAAGAGGAGATGCTAATTTTTTCTTATAAGAAATTAAAAAAATATGTTTTTTGAAAAAAAAATTTCTATAAATTTTGTTTCTATATTTTATGTATTAAAAATATATGTTTAACCAGAATCTATTTTATATTGGCTATGTAAGGGAGAAAAAGTCAAAGCATTTAGAACTATTAATTGTGATCAAAATAAGAGAATCTAAAAATTTTTTAAACTGCGATTACATTTTTGTATAAAATATAATAATATACCTAGAATTATCCAGTTATAGTCAATCATATTTTTTTAAATTTAATTTTTTTTTAAGATTAGCATACAATCAAATAATTTAACTTTTAAATAGCTTAAAAAAGAGACTGCAATTAATGGAAAACATTAGTCCCTTCCAAAGTAAAAATTAAAATTCAATCATGAAATAAAAAAGAAGTGTTGCAGTATTTTTTAATGCATTTGTTAAAATTAGTATTTCCTCAATGTATTTAAGTATATATTATTGAATTTTTGAAGTTAAGAATTCAAATATTTCATTATATATATATATATATATATATATATATATATATATATATATATAT
>JAPDSC010075773.1:435193-461817 GCA_026290005.1 Latrodectus geometricus | reverse complement strand
ATATATATATATATATATATATATATATATATATATATATATATATAATAAGGTTAAATTCTATTTCACTTTTTGAATGAAATTGAATATCAAAGGGGAATCAAAATCTACAACGTAAAATCATAGAATTTTAAAAAAATTAACCTACAGTTTTATAAAACTTGCCATACAAGTAATGATTTAATTTACATTTTTCTACTACACAAAATAATCTTTAAACATAAAAATTGTATTTCTATTTCAAAAAAGTTAGCAACAAACAAAAGTTCAAATTTTACAATTTGAAAATTCTTTCCCAAAAATTTACAATTGAAATATTTTTAAAATTCTTACAAGATTGAACTATTCATTTATATATGCCCCAGGATAATTTAAATATCATGTCATAAAAAATATATCAAACTGATTGCAATATCTAAATCATTTTAAAATAAACCATATCACTTCAAATGCTTAAAAATAAGATGATGCCTTTACAATGATGTATAATTATCCAGCAAATATAACAGTAATAAAAATTTTTAATTAAATTTTATCAAAAATGAAATCAGAAAAAATTTAGGGAAATTTGTTTATATTTTCAAGAAAGGAATACATTTCCGTAAATTGTTTTGATTGGATATTACCTTAAAACATGAAAATAACTGAAATCTAAAAATACAAAATGGAAAAATAGTTAAACAATCTTTAGCAAATTTTGAGGCAAAAGTACATATAAATAAATTACAATCAGGTATGCTTTATACATAAATCCATTTCATTTGTTTCTAAATTAAGGGGAAGATCACAAAATTTCTATTTATAACAACTTCAAACAAACATGCAAAATTTTAGGAAGACTATTAAATTATTTTAGTGTATTAGTTTTTATTAATTTAGAAACACAATAAAATAAAATAACTAAAAGACCTATAGGAAATCATCACATGGGTATGAGATAAAAAGATGGAAGGACCTTATTTATTAGTAAAATAAACAATATGGACAATTTAGCTTAGCAATTATATATAACAAACTGTATTAGGATTTAATTTTTGATAAAGCTAGATTAAAGTTAAAGATCAAAGCTAGATTAAAGTTAAAGCTCCATTAAAGTTAAAGATAATCTTGTATGATGCATAAAAGTTAAACCATACATAATTTTAAAAAATTATTAAAATGAATTGACCATTTCGATATGAATTGACCATTTCGACCATGATATTACATTGCTGATAAATTGAATTCTTGTGAATAAATTCAATAAAGGAAAGTAATGATAGATATTCTTTACATAATTTCTTTTTAGAAATTTGATTTTAACAAAAAAGTTCAAATTCTGATTAATAAAATTTGATTTTTATATATTGCAGTCATCATTTTTTTCCACACAGATAATTAAGATCATTTTGTTATACTTTTTTATTTAATTGAATAGATAATACCAAGAAAGGTATTTTCAAGGGGAATTTTGAATTACTATGTAAAAGCAACTTAAATAAACAATAAATATACAATTTCAATTAATACAATATTTCTTTCAAATTAATTTATCTTATTAAGCATAAATTTTTAAACTTAATATGAAAACAACATATGTCAGCAGTGATATAATTTAAATATTTTTAGTTTACCTGCAATTCAAATCCAACATGGCAATAATATTTTACAATATTGTTATAAGTGACTTCAGTAATTTCTATTCCACCTTGATCTGGTGCTTCAAGCCAGCCACAACTTATTGGTTTACATTCTGGTGGTTCATATGACCAGGTTTTGTTTGCTTGACAAATAGAGTAAGTTGTTCCTTGTATTTCATATCCTTGATCACACTTATAGTTTATCATTGATCCATATCTGTAATCTCTTCCTTCAATCAAGCCATGAGAAATTGGTGTAGGAGGTGGACATGAAACTCGTTCACATCGAGGTAAATCTCCTACCCAACGATTTTTTAACTCGCAATACATTTCTCCTGTTTCTTCCATCTCAAATCCTTCATCACACTGGTAGCGTACCACACTTCCTACATCTAAGTTAGTTTGTGGTCCAATGACATGTCCATGAGGAACTCTTGGAGGAGATTCACATGAGCGAGGTTGACACATAGGGAGTGAATCATTCCAAAGTCCCCTGCTTGAGCAAGTAAGAGTACTCAAGCCATCAAGACGATATCCATCATCACAATGAAATTGTATTCTATGACCTAAACGATACTGATTTTGGAGAGCAACCACTTCTCCATTTTCTATTGACTTTGGAGCTTCACATACAATTTCTGAAAGTAAATAAATTTTTAATCTAAGAAATATTTCAAATCTTATAAAGATTATTAAAACATACAAAACTTCAAAATGTAGTTAAAAACTAAAAATCAATCCTTACAATTACCTTCACATTTTGGAGCACTACCACTCCAGTTGTGATCCACCTGGCATGTTCTAACAGATTCTCCAGATAACCTATAACCAGGATTGCAAACATACTGGATAATGTCTTGAAACAAATATTGACGACCATTGATGTAACCATTAGCTATATAACCAGGAAAGCCACAGCTAATACCTATGAAAAAAGAACCAGCATAAAATCTGTTTAGAAAATTGATAACTAACACTTTAGGACATTCACGCTATATTAATTAATAATTTCTTTTTAATTCTAAGTGTGTTAAGTTGCAGAATATTAAATAAAAATACTAATAATAATTCAAGAATTGAACAGTTAAAATATTAATATATTTAATATCAAAATAATAGAATGAAGCAATTGTAAAATTTGTAATATGTTTTTATTATGTCCAAATTTACAGTCATCAAAATTGACTGATATAATAGTTACAAATGATATGAATCCTTATTTGTTCCCTAAGAGACAAAGATTTGCTACACTCATATGGATAAAAAATAATTAATTTGTTCACTCTCTAATAACCTATGTAACAGTGTTAATTTAGATACACTATGAATGAAAAATACCCACTTGGATTACATTGAAGTTATAACTATATGGTACTAACTATAAATATGACAAAAAATAATGCACTTTCGATCTATAGTATTTCATCTTTTGTGTGATTAAAAAATAATGATTTATTTATTTTCTCTAAGTACATTAAAGTTATTACATAATGATTATCATAAGGGTGTTTACTGAATGTCAAATGAACTACTAGAATTTTGACAAGACATACCAAAAATATGCAGAAATCTAAGATTTCATACTCTGTTATCTATAAAAGAAATCTTTATCTTAACCTAATTACCAATCTTAAACAAATTATATTTGCAATTTACCTTAAATATAGATTGAAATCATATCAAACTTTTCACTAATCACAAAAATAGTTCTATACATGAAAAAGTAATTATAAAAATTATATTATCTAAGGAAAAATTTCATAAGTTTCAATAAACTTATTTAACAAAATGACAAATTATGAAATCAATATTTTGAAACTATCACATTAATGTAAATACACATAACTCATGTTACTCGATATTTTATTTCTTATTAAAATAGAAACTTATTATCTTACAATAAAAAAATTAATCAGTTTTTATAAACTTACGAACACAATGTGGATCACTGTCAGACCAGTTTCCAGAAGCTAAACATCTTCTGTCATTTACACCATTTAGTTCATATCCTGGGTTGCAAGTGTAAGTTAAATGAGCATCAGTTTTCATTCCACTTATGGACACTTCTCCATTTGCAGGATTATCAGGCATAATACATCCTTTAAAATAAAATATATAATTAAAGAAATAATTTACAATATAAATTTGTTTAAAACAGTAAAAACCAATAAGTACCTCATATTTTATAATAATTAAAAGCATATACACCAAAATAATAAGCAGAGCATTTTAGAAAAATAAGATTTATTTAATTTTTCATCTCACAGAAAATAAATTAAAAATATAGGAATGATAGATAAACTTTAACACTTGAATTTTAAACCTACAGATACAAAATATTTTAGAAGCAAATATTATGCATTTTGCACACTTATATGGCTTTTAAATATAAAAAGTAAAAAATATTTCGATACACTTAGAGCAATTGAAATTAATAAATAATTTTACATTCATTTTGATGCAACTTATTTACCTAATTATTGCATTAAGATAAGAGTAACTAAGGTGCATAGTAATCATCTACTTATCGAGCATCTAAAAAGAAGTTTCCATAAATGACAATTTATTACTTTCTAGAATTTATATAATGAATTAATTTACTAGATATTATATGAAAAAAACCACTTTGCCAGAACAAATTTAATATATTCATTAGTGCAAACTATTATAAGCTTTCTTTTAGTTTTTATCTTCTTTCAACTTATTCACATACAACAAAAAAATTATGCAGAAATAAAATTAAATCAAATTTGCTGAAAAAATACAAAATTGGAGAAAAATTTAGATATTTATGGAATTATTTAGATAAAATAATACAGTTCAAATAATTAGACTTACACAAATGTTACATATTTGCAATAATAAAATAAATAAGTGCTCATCAATATTTATGTATGAAACTAAATTTTTAGATATATAACTATAAGCATTGAAATAAAAATTTACAATTATTTTTTTATCAAGCAATAATTTGAAAAACTTGTTGTTTGAAATTATAATTAATTTACAAGCCTACTTACCAGAACAAAAATGGGAATCTTTCTGTAAAACTCTTCCTCGAATACCTGACAAAAAATCTGCCCATGAACGTACATTTCCATGATATTTATCACAACGAATCATTAGTGTTGCTATCTCTTCTGGAGGTATAACATAATCCCATATATTAAGTAAAGTCATTGTACCAACAAAAGCTTCAGGGGTACTAAATCCAGCTCCTTGCTTATCCTGTTCTTGTCCTAATATTAGTGTTCCACTCACTAAAAATTATACGAGAGCAAAATATTTTAAAAATAATAAAACACATTAATCAAAATATAAATAATACATGTATAGAACAATTGAAATAATATAATTATCAAATTTATAAGTAAAAATAGACAAATCAAATTATAAAGTTCACAAAATTCAAGGCTTATGTCAATTTCAATGAAAGATTACCAATATAAACATTTTTAAATGTGAGAATATTATCATAAATAAAATCAAACCTAGCAACTTGAATAACAGGTAAATAATGGGAAAAAATATATTAGATATCTTTTTCATATCTATATCTTGTTTGCTTTTCCTCATTTATAGTCACTGCTAGATTGCAATTCGTCTTTAAAATTTATAGTTTGATGTGACTTGGAAAACTTAAATTTTATATTAACTTAACATTTTCCATATTTTCAAAATTCATATTTAAATGTTTTACTTATATAAAATTAAAAAAATTTCAAATGATACGTACTTGGGATATATGTATTTGGTGCTAATCCTGTACCATTATCTTGCAACAGCCCATCTTTGTATAATCCCCAAGCACCTTGTCGAGAAGACCATGTGACACAAATATGGTGCCACAGGCCATCATTTGCAGTAACATCAGTAACAACTTTATCCATATTCACATACAATACAAAACTAAGTAAAAATAATAAACAAATAATTTTAATAAACAGATGTAGAAAATTTAAATATTATATGATGCATTTATGTGAATAAATAATTTTACAGGTATCCATGTAAATAAATAATTAAAATTTATATAAAAATTGAGAAATGTATCCTTATTCATATATTATATTCTTACATTATAATTTAATAACGCCTGTTTAAAGAGAACAATTCTGTAGTTAAAAATGGTATTTTATATCCTATTGTGTCGTACTGAAAACATTGGCGATTATTCAAACATAAATATTTAGGCATAAAATTAACATTTTTTATAGAAATTAGTTATGTCTCTCCAACATTTTTCATTATCTTAGGTAATCTTGATTTTTATTCTAATTATTTTTGTCAAAACATAGATCCTCTAATTCAACTAACTAGGAATTGTAATAATTTGAAAATGTATTTTACACTAGTGAATGAAATATATGAAATCATGTAATTAGAATAACTGGAATATATTAATATAATAACTGAATATATTAATATTCATCCTATTTATGTTTACTGTAGTGTTAATAATGAATTTATATTTTGAAAAATTTAGAAATTCTCTATAATTTTTACCATGTATTCTTTATTATAGAGAAAATACAAAATATTAATGGCTTTTATACCCCTACAATTAATGCTAATAGGCGATAAAAAAAAAGTATAATGTTATTAGAATTATAAAATTATTACTTACATTAATAATTGAACTATAATGAAATATCCATATGCTATTCATATCATTGTTTCTTAAAATTCATAACCTATATATTGACATATAAATATTTTTCTTTTAATAAATTTATTTACTTGTTTCAAAAAAAAACTTTTTTTTATTTCTATAACTTGTAAGTTTTCAATTTTATTATTATTAATGCAATTATTATAATGTAAACTATTTCATATTTATATGATTGTAAATATATCACAAATAAATGTTATGTTGATAAATATTTAGCAAAAATTCTTTGATACAGGCAGATTTGATTCTTATAACTATTTGGGTAAGATGAATTAATGTGAGATAATAAGGAACTTTCATCATATATAATCTTTATATGGCAAGAAATGTGAACATTATGGCAAAAACTTCTTTCTGTGTGTTTTTAAGTAATATTTATAGTTCTTCAAAAATATTCAATTGCTATTAGGCATTTCCTGTCTGCAAATGGATTCACAGAATTTTTATCAAAGATGGACAGTTAGTTTTACATAAAAAGGGAGGTTCATAATGTTTGTAAATAAATTAACTAATTTTTGTATAATAATATTTAAAAATTTACATATAGTGCATATTTTGGACTTTTTAATGCATTTTTTATCCAGCCTGAGTCGACTTTCTAATCCCATATCCAATCCATATTCCCATAGCCTCTCAAATTAGACTTAGGTCGTTACTTCTAACCTGAATTGATCAACCCAATAGCTATATATGGAACTGGATATGAACCCAATAGATATGGAACTCACAATTAATGATGGGCCTTTAAAGCTACATATTTCACATTGATAAATAATGTGTTATTAAGGCTACAACTTGCACAGTAATAGCAATATATATATAGAATCTGTTTGCTTTTTTTTCCAAAATTTGTATTGAAAAACTTAAATTTGCTGTTTGAAGAAATAAATACTAACCATCATTTCTTTAACGTCTTAGTAAAATATTACACTATTTTGTACACAACACTAAGCATTGATTTTAATATTTGAACAAAAAATTTTACGTGCAATTTTAAAAGGTCAAAATAAAATTAAAGAAATAATCTTAAATCTTTTATTCAATAAATATAACTAACCCAAAAAACTTATAAATATTAAGTGTTTATTATTACAAATTACATGAGCTTAAATGTTGAAAAAAGAACGATCAAAATGTTGCATTGTGCATATATATAAAGTATTCATATTATAATGTTAAAGGAGAAATATATAACATTTTCATATAAATGACTTTTGAGTTTGAGTTTGATTGTTTGAAACATTTTAAATAAAAACTATTTTTTTTGCAAAATGAATATTTCTTTTTATAGTTATTATTATAGCACATAGATGTAGAATTTGAATAAATGCAGATGATTTTATTCAGTACATTAAATGCAATGTAAACCTGTATTTATAGCATACTATATAATTATGTTTTTGTTGATGTTAAGAAATTCATGAAAGGAGTTCATAAATTTTGAAATATCAATAGGAAAAACATAAACATTGATATTAGAAAATTCATGAACAATTTCACTATCTCAGGGGAAAATCATGAACAGTGAAATTAGGAAATTCATATTGGGAATACATAGTGTAAAAATTTTTAAATTTCATTATTTAAAAGATTTAATCTAATAATTTAAAAGATTTAATCTAATAGAATTTCAAATTTGGAAATAAATTAAAAAAGTTAAATGAAGCATCAAAATTGTAAAAGAGTAAGTTGTTTAAAATATAAATATATGGAATAATATGCTATGAAAACAGAAGCCTTAAATATTAATCAGCAAGTAAATGGCATGATTACATTTATACTTAATACATCAATGATTAATTTAAATTTTAAGAGACTGTAACAATATAAATAAAATAGCAATATTTATTCATTTATGATATATCTAGAAAAGTTAACCGCTCTATTTAGAAGCAAAATAAATAGGATAGCAGTTTCAATATTTTATTAAATGCTAAGCTGAATTCAAATTTGACAAAATTAAACATAAAAATTACTGCTTAAATCAAAAAAAATCATTTTAAAATATTTTACATTACTTGATATTTTGAATCATTTTTTAAAAACTTGCATTTTTATTTTTAGCACTAATTTTTAATTAATTTTGTTTTTGTATTTCTAGTCACCTTTTTCAATAAAATGCTAATTTGACTTATGACCTACACATTTTAGAATACATATCCATCAATCCTAAATATCTATGGTTGAAGTGGATATTTTACACATGAAATGTTAAATTGAAAGGCAAAGAACTAACCACTCATCTAATACTTGATACTCTATTTTAAGATAAATCAAAAGCTAAATCTTTATTGTTAATTAAACTTATAACACATTTCTTTACATCAAAAATTAAATTTAAAGTAGAAACACTAAATTAAGGTAAACATATATAAAAATGTCAGATTTATTAAAATAAACAAGAATATATTATCAAGAAATTAAAACAGTTAAAGTGCAAACATAGTTTAAGGTAATTCAGCAAATATCTCAACCTATATAATTGATTTAAGTTAAATCATTGATTACCTAACATGTAGCAGTAAATATAAGAAATTTTTTAAAAATAAATCTACAAATTTTATCAAAAAAGTATATAAAATAAAAAAAATGATTCCACACAGTTTTGTTGTTTTTTTGTCACATTTCTAAAACACAATTTACTGTTGAAAATAAAAGAAATATTATATATTCTAAAAAACAGGTAATGTGACAAAGATGTAGCTATTCTTCTACTGTCACAACTGATGGTCAGTATTTACTATAAATAGTCAAGACAGAATGGATGATAATGAATAAACAAATCTCAAATGATAATTTTTTTTGGTAACTAGATGGAATATTTCCAGCAAAAAAGTCTAAAATAGGCTTCTTTGTGTGCTTATGGATAAAAGCAAATAGTACATTGACATTTGATCTCAAAACTGCATTGAAACTATTGGATAACTGAATATCATTACTGAATGCTAAAGAAACTGAAATCAAATGCTGTATGTCAAGTTTCATGTCAAGTGTGAGTATGACATGTTATAGTATGATATAAATTCATGTTTGTCTATGATAGTTTAATACATAGATACTGATTGAGTGTGTGAAATGAAAATCAGCACAGATGAGATGATGTAATCACCTGCATACTATTTAAATAAAAATATAATGGCAAACAAAAAAAAAAACACCACTGAGATTTTTATTATTATACTTTACACTAGAATTCCACTTCTTTTAACTTAAGATAATGCTAGATGTCATCAAACTATATTTTTGGAGAACATGGTTGACATGGGAACAATGTAATGCATTTAATGTCTAAATTCTCTCCTAATCTAATACTTTACATCTAAGATACACAGAATACACATTATATTGCCTCTAATTCGTCCTCTATTTTGAGTAAATATAATGTGTTATTTAATATTTAAGGCATAGAAATTATATGTATTCAACAACTGAATGGGTTTTCTGAAATTCTTGTGGATAATCTTATTATATCCACGGGGAACAATACAGCTTTTTTGAAGACTACATATCATATTAAAAATCTTGCATCCTTTTCAAATTATATTTTTTGTCATTTATATGTAATTATATTTATGGTACAAAATATTTGTTTATGTTCATTATATAATATCCAAAAATATAAATTTCTGGATAAATTCTTTTCCTTTCTCTCTCTCTCTCTCTCTTTTTCTTTCTTTCTTTTTCTTTTTTTTTTAAAAATATATATATATATATTTCCTTATAATTCCTTTTATTCTTAATATTCAAAAGTATATTTATTTTATGACTAATCATGATTGCCTTGCATTTATTTCAATTTTTAGCTCCTATTTTATTACTCGCTTATTTTTATCACCGTATTTTCCTGTATATAATCCGCAGAGGCGTATTATCCGCACGGCCGTTTTTTCGAGTATAAGGAAAAAGCGTCGCATAATCCGCGGCAATTTCTTTTTCGGCGAATAGTCTAAAATATGTAGTGCTGATAATATAGGTCACATAAAATAAAAAAATGCACAGTAGGATTAAAAATTTAATAAATTGTATAGAAAAAAAGCATTTATTATAAAAAATATCAGTCTAGATCCAGTTCATCGCAAAGTGCGATAAACTTGAGATGAAAGCACGAGATCGATCAAAACGATAATTTTGAGAGGAGAGTCTTGTAAAACTTGTCGATATTTAGCTTCTAATAACTTTTAAAACGATGTTAGACATATTTAAATTAATATATATTTGCTTCGTTAATATTTAAATGAAAGAAATGGATTATTTACAAATTGCATATTTTTCACAACTTTTTTTATACCGCGCGTGCTTTGTTTTTCACTTTACATTAACACATTTGACCCTATTGTTTTTATTTGCTTTAGCTATAGCTTTTAATTTAAAATCTGCTGTGTAACTTAAAAATTTTCGCTTCAACATGACGATATACGAATTTGAATATTTTCAAAACGAAACAGCTCACATCAAGGCAAATTGCAAAATGTCGTTAGCGAAACCGTAAAATCTTTAAGAGGAACCGAATTCGTTTTTGAACGTAATTGCACAAAGCCGATTATAGTTTAAATAACTCAGGTGTGTCCTGGTACCACCTGTTATTTATTTTATGAAACATAAAGAGTATTTCTTTCAAAACTTTCTTGTAAGTTTTTCTGATCGAGAAGGTTTTTTATCAGATAATCTGCGGCGGCGTATAATACGCACAACGAAATTCGGAACTTTTTTGACACATAATCCGCGGATTATACATACAGGAAAATACGGTACATTAATTATTTCATTTATTTTTTTAACAGTGTAAAAAATCACCATTACAAATATTTTTTTTACACTTGCAATACTAGATTGTTAATTTCTGCAAAATAAGTTTAAGTTAGATAAAATTAATTTTACATTAAAAAATATTGTAAAATTACTCTTTAGAAAATATTAAGAGTTGTTTAATAACAAGTTATTTCATTAAATTATATTAATTTTAAATTCTTTTATAACTTAATTTATTTAATAAAAAACACAGAATTAATGAGATAACTGCTTTTTTTATAGTTTATTGAGTTTTTATTTGCATATTTATAAAGCTTTATTTCACATTTTATTATTCTTCACATTGATAATTTTCATTTTTATTATCTTTGCTTGATTTCATCAAAAATTTTGAAAATAAATTTTAGAGAACATTTATGAATTTGTAGCGTGCATATATTAAGTATATTTTGTATTACAGAGACCTTCTGTATTTATCAAAAATAATAAGTTATCCCTTTTCTCTGAAAAATAAAATCTGTCTCAAACAGGCCTTTCAACAAGAAAATAATTATTATTATTTACTGAGAATACATGATCAATAGCTATGGCTAAATTTTTGTATGGTGTGAGGTATATATAAAATGAGGTATAATTTTACAAAATGCCAAGAGATATATATATATTATTGATCAATAATAAAAAAGTCATCAAGTTTAAAAAAACAGAATTAATTTGATCTTCATTGTCATATGAATCATTAATTTAAGCACCTACTTAATGCTGATAAATCAATGTATAATTATTTTGCAATATTTCTCTATTAAGGTCTATGGGAAAAAGAGGTTCAATGCCATTACCCACTGTAGTCAGTTAAGGTGAGTAAATTATCAGCTCCATCAATTGCATATGAAATTGGAGTTCCATAATGTAACTTATCATTGGTAAGCATCCAAAAGCACACAGTTACTTCAGACAATTC
The DNA here is from genome assembly GCA_026290005.1 of Latrodectus geometricus. NCBI lineage: Eukaryota > Metazoa > Arthropoda > Arachnida > Araneae > Theridiidae > Latrodectus > Latrodectus geometricus. The sequence continues at coordinate 449,816 of JAPDSC010075773.1, read as the reverse complement.
TCGTGGAAGATAATCAAGCTGCACAAAATCCATAATATTTGAAGAGGGAAAATGTAAAAGAAAATCTGATGATAGCTCTGAAAAAGGTAAAAAGGACTTAGAAATAAATGATTCACAGAGGTGTTAATGAATAGTTATCTTGAAATTCTCTAAATTTAAATACGTTAAAAACATTAGTCAGCTAAAATTTGCTTTTGTATTTTTTCTAATTGAATATTTTATTATAAACTCAAAAATGAATGAATTTTTCAAATATTTATGCAAAAAGTTTCTGAAAGAAATTTCTCAACATCTTTTTATCAATAAATCATTTAAAAATAAGAAGAAATCATTATCATAGCAAATAATTTAAGCAATTGACTAGACAATATTTCTACAGGTTGTGTTAAAAGCATTTTTGTGAAAAACAAATACAAATATTTATAAATAAAATACAATAAATATAAAAGAAAAAAACTGAAAATAGTTTAAGAATTTTTTTCATATAAGACTAACAACATTAAAAGCATTTGCATATCCTCTTTAAGTCTCAGATCTTACATTTAGTGAAACAAGCATATTGTCACATGAATTAAGTATATTTGAAGCATCAAACCAGGCAATAGACTACTATCTCAAATTATAAATAATATCTTATGTTGGGAAAACAGAAAATAAATTGAAATTAATGATATTTAGAGCTACTATTTTAAAATGAGTTACAATATTAAATATAGTACTATTTTAAAATGAGCTAGAATTTTAAAATAGTGCCTCATTTTAAAATTACCCAATATTATTTAAATTATAAAACTTAATTTTTATAAATATATGTTCAAAAAATACAGTAACAAAACTTATCAAATCATCTAATGCAATTACATATATAAAGTGTTTCTTCACTTAAACTATATTCTAATATAGAAACATCTTTTGCTATTTGAATAAGTATTATATATGAGTTCTAAAATTTAAAACAATAAACGCAATTTTACCTGTCTCACAAAGATCACCTACATAAGAAGGTGGGCAAAGACATTTAAATCCAGCAATTTTATCAATACAAGTTGCTCCATTCATACAAGGTTGTGGTTGGCATTCATTTATATCAGTTTCACAATATATACCTTCAAATCCAGCTAAACATTCACATCTAGAAAAAATGAAATAGATTATCCACAACAGTTTAAAACATTTTTTAGCATATTTTACAAAATATATATAGTAGTACACTTTAATAATCTTAAATTAATGTAATACATAATTTGAAGTAAACAGAGTATACTTTTAGGTGCATTTGAAACTAAAAAGAAATATTTTTAAATTTACAAAAAAATGATATTAATGAAAAACAAAACAATTTATTATATTACATTAATTTGTTATGAAATACGTGAAAATAATTCAATCAATTGATTGATTTTTCTGTCTTAAAAGGTACACGAAATCACAGTAAAAAATTTCTATAAAAACTCTAAATCTAAATTTTTCTTCTTTTGCTGATACTAATAATTCATTTAGAATATTCATAAATATACAAAAAGGTAACATAAGTAAACTTGTTTCTCTTCTAATTAAAGTTATTTCTTATTGATATAATACCTATTTAATATGAATGACACATTAATGCAAATAATCCTACTTCCACATAAAAACACCGCAAATTATTATATTTTCGATCTCAACACACATAGACTTAAAAATCAATGAGTTTCAAGTTATTAACCAAAATTAAAATTTATTAACAATTCCTGTTAAAACTTTTACTGTAAAAATATATTGAAATAACAAATTATTAGGGTATAATAATAGTAGAAATAAAGGTATTAACTTCATTTAACAATCTTGTAGTTATCAGGAAATGTAATGATATAATGATTCCATACAGTGATTTTGAAATATGCTAAAAATTACTGAATGTTAATATAATAGGAAAGTTAACTACTTTCAATTTCAGTTAATAAATTTGTTAAAGTTTCACTGAGAAACATTAGATACTATTAGTTAAATATTCGCTTTTTTAATAATTTATTTTTAATATATTTTCTTATGATTAAATTTCAATATTTTTATTTTAAAATATTGAAATTACATTGTATATTATTTAATATACATATAAATAAAATATATTATTTAATATACAATGTTTTTTTGAAGATTTGAAAACAATCCAGAAATTTGACATTCTTCTCAATATCAAAAACTGATTGTAACTTATTAGAATTAAAAAATGTTTCTTTTTAAAAAGTTTCTCTGAAATGAATTAAAATTTAATGTTTGAAAAATTAAAAATATTTTATCATAAGAATTTATGCCACTTTTATGAAGTCATGAATATTCCTATCTTTAGCAAAATATTCACTGTCAATTAGAAGCGCATTCACTTAACATGAATCTCACATTTTCTAAAAAAATAAAAAAGCATTGTTTACAGAGAGTTTAATTCTTTTGATCAATTTTTCTGATTTTTCCTTTCAGTATTTTTATTTTAAAATTTATAATTTCTTTCAAAAACAATAAAACTTAAACATGTGAGGAAATTTTTTACATCTTTATAAATTTATCAAATCGTTATTTTTAACATTAGTAACTTAAACTTTTACAATGCTTTTTAAGAAAATTAATTTTATGCATTTCTTCTTTAGAGAAAAAGCAAATAAATCCTCTTGTGAAGTGAAAAATTATTTCATCTTCCTATGATGAAACAATTATGCTTTGAAAATTTTAAAGTATCAGAGATACTAAGAGGAGTAAGTTCTTAAAAAATTCCCTATAAGCAAGTCATAAAATAGAGTGAAAATCAATGAACTCAAAACAAAAAATTTTATGTTTTATAGAAATTATTTTTTGCTACATTGTTTTATAAAAAGAATAAGATTAAATTAATGTTTGAAATCAACAAAATTGCTGATTCAATTAAATTATTTTTGTATTAAATAATAAAAATATTTAAACTTTAATAGTACAGAATTAAAAATTAAATTTTTCTGATTTTAATTATTATAATTCGATACATTTTTGTAACAAGTTCACCAAAATTAAAATTCAGTATCTTAACTAAAAGAGAAATTATATATATATATAAAATTTCTCTTTCAGTGAATAAATATATACATATAAGATTTTTTCTTTTACTTATTGTCTGTACTATTAAACAAAAAATAAGATAAAAAAACTTTAATTATAATACCTAAGGGTAGAAAACCAAGTCATAAATTGGAAAAGTATAAAATAATAATGAAGCAAAGCTTATCAGAAAAGTAAATGGGAATGCACATGATGCAAACATCTATGAGTATATATATATATATATATATATATATATATATATATATATATATATATATATATATATAATTGTGGTCAACCAGTAATTTGAAATATATATATTTTCATTATACATGTAATTAGAATTTGAAGTCATGTATGTTTAGCTTAATTATTTATGTATATTTGTCCAAACATAATTATTAAAATTAATATTTACGAAATCCAAATACATAAGTCATAAGTGTCTTGTGCATGTATGATGCTCATCTGAAAAATTATTATTAAATAAGTTCATTATGAAACAAATTAAAAATATGCACACTGGAAAAACTTACTTGAAAAGCATGACATCGTCTACACAAGTTGCATTATTTTTACATGGGGAACTAGCACAATCATCAATGTTTATTTCACAATTTCTTCCTTCAAAACCAGGCATACAATCACAAGTGTAGTTTGCAATCAAATCAACACAGAAGCCATCATTTTGACAAGGATTGCTTATACATTCATCTATATTATACTGACATAAGGGTCCTAATAATTTAAAAAAGAATTAGCCTTCCAATACTGATAAAAAAAAAATTATGTATAACATACATTTATTACAAGTATTCCATTTAATAATTACAAAACAAAAAAATTTAGAGAGAATTATTCAGTCTTCTAAAAATACTAATATTAGTACTATTTAAAAATATTATTCACAAAAAATATAAAATTTTACCATAAACTTACCATAAGCAAAATTAATATGAATTTTATATTCATATATACATTTATGTTAAATTCTTGAAGTATCTTACCTACAAATCCTGCAGTGCACTTGCAAAAAAACCCATTTATTTTGTCAAAACATGTAGCTCCATTGAAACATGGTTCCAACAAACAATCATCAACATCAACTTCGCAATGTATTCCTGAATAGCCAGGAGGACAGAAACATTTGTAAGAATTTATTTCATCCTGGCAAGAGCCACCATTTTTGCAGGGATTTGAATCACATTCATCTATTTCTTTCTCACAATAAATACCTGAAATTACATTATACTAAGCCATATTAGAACACAGAAAAATAATTTCAGTTGATAATAAATCTCAATGTTACGATATACATAATAATTTTTACATTATTAATACCATCACTGTATATAGAAATCCTCATTTAATATTACATTCTAAAAACATTATAAAATAGCAATTAAATGAAAAATAAATATTGAAAGAATTGCTAAAAATATTGAAATACCTTTCTATTTTTTTATGATATAATATAAAATCAAATGATAGAAATAAACATAAATGAGAAAAAAAATTGCCTCAAAATAGATGTAATTACCTGTATATCCTGGTTGGCAAACACATAAGAATCCAATTTCCAAAGCCTGACATGATGCTCCATGAAGACAGGGAACAGAAAAGCAATCATTAATAGTAAGTTCTGCAGAAACAGGTGTAATTTTCTTAATGACATCCTGTGTTATGCCTAATTTAGAATACATTTTTAATAAAAAGTAACAAGGTAATGTATTATAAATATGATTTATTTTTAAGACTATATTTTTGTATAACAAGGAGATACAAAATTTTGAAACATATTTGGTTTGTCAGTCACACTACCGCAAGAAAGATTCTACTAATGTACAAATAATATTAACTCTTGACTTTTAGTTGTATATTACATAGATAGCAATTTCAAGAAGCATGATTTTGATATTTTAGTTTAATTTAGTTTGTAACTATATAATAGCTTTTAACTTGCAAGAGCTAATTCAGTAAGATTTCAAAATTAAATTGGGTTCTTAATTACTGCAAATATCCATATTCAAGGTGAGAATAAAACCTAAAATTCGGGTAAATGATTGTCAGAGTGTTAATCATTCAAATACCAGATTTACGTTTCCCCTTGGATTTTCACCAAAATGCAAGAAATTTTTTTAGTCAAAAAGTTTTCACAAATTTTATCAACAGTTGAATTTTATGAAAGATTCTTTGGAATGAAATAAAAGTTGAATTATGAAAGTTTATCTTTTTGTATTGTTTTGTCTTACTACTATGAATATCAGAATTTTAATCTTATAAAGTTTAAAATACTTTTCAGAACAGCACTTTATTTTTTTCAATAAACTTATGAATTACAATTGACAGACATGGTTATACTAGATAGCTCATTTTTGATCATTAGTCAAGAACACAACTACCAAGGTTATTGTACCCAAATAGTTTGGGAAGAAATACGAAAATTGGACAGAAGTATAAAATTAACACAACCCTTATTACTTATATGTAGTCTATAATGTTTTAATGTGGTCTATAAAGATTGTACTTGTCTAAATTACTCAAGTAAAAGTTCAAACACTAGAAATTAAATAAAATTATTACTATTAATATAAAAATTGGCATTTTTCCCTTTTATTGTAGCAAATTTTTTCAAATTGTTTTACAGCAATATTAGCAGATTCTTTTTTTTAAATCATCAATAGGCAGTTAAGGATTAATTTTTATTCTTAAAAAATCCTTTTATTTGGAATAAATCTACTGTAGAATTAATTAATGAAGAATTCTTAAACAGTGAAATCTATGGCAGGCACAAAATGCATGATCATGAAAAAAAATTTCATCTAGAGTCACTGAAGAATGTTATTTTGTCATACATAGGCAATTATGCTTTTGAAGTACAATGATTTTGTTGGCTATAGTTTATTAATCCCCTGCAAAATGGAAGAGCATAGTTCTTTTTTAAAAACAAGTACAAATATCAAAAATAATTCTTTATTGAATGTTTAAAATATAAATAGAAAATACAGATCAGATTTTATTAAGCTTAGATTTTTCTTCTGAAAAATTAGGTAAATAAATAAAATTAAAATTTTGAAACAAGTTGTCTTTGCTTATGTAATTTGAAGTAGTTTGACATAACAATTCAGTAATCACATTATTGAATGTTTTTGAGTGAAAAATCCTGTAATAAATAAAAATTTCATGATATCATTTAACAAATAAACATTATTGGAAGCTGCATACATTTATTACACTAATGTGAAAAAATAATATGTTATAGTTTATACAAAAGTAAATGATTTTGAAACTTAATTTATAATTCCATTAAATGAGACTTAATAAGATATTAACATGCCTTTACCTTATAAAATTGTTATTTCATATGATTTAAAATTTATAATTCAAGTCAAACTAAGTAGTTTTCATCAAACTAATATCATAAAATGATACAAGTCTTTATTTTAATACAAACAATTATCAGAAGAAATTGTTAACTTAATCATAATGTTTTTCAATGCTTAAAACATAAAATTTCAATTTCAATATTTAAAACTGTTTTTGCAAAATCAAGACGAAGGTACTTTTTTCTTTAATAGAATTCTTAAACAGTGAAATCTAATCTCCATAAAATATAATCTCCATTTTTCTAAGTATGTTCTTGGGTGACCCAAAAGTATCCATTGTTTTTGTAATCTTGAATGTCAGTCAGAATTACAGCTGGCCAACTTCAAAGACAAAATTGCAATTAATTTAAAACTATATCTTTTTATTTATTTGCATTAAATTTAAAATTAAAATTATATTTGTTATAATTAAATTGTACAGAAATAATTAAGTCACCATTATTGTTTTGAGTTAAGTTATAAGCCAATATATTTACATTTAAAGTCAAATGAATTAGTAATATAAAAATTACCATTTTTGTTTCAAATTAAGTTACAACACAGCATTTACATCAAGAACTAAGTAAAGTATCATCAGTAGAACCAAGAAACATAAAATTTAACTAAAGTATAAGAAAAATATATTCTAATTTCATTTAACTACAAATAAGTGTAAAGTAGTGTCTTTTCAAAGTTAAATGGAAGAAACTTACCATCACAAGAACTTATATCTGTTGCTCCTTGCATATTAGTTCTTTGACTTCCTGGACACCTGAAACATGATTTTTCCCCTTTGTGTGGTTGGAAGAAACCATCAGGACATGGAAAACAAGGCTGAAGTCCTATTCGTGACACTTCACCAGGAGGGCAAGGCACTAGATTGTAAATATGAAAAAATGAGAAAAAAAAAAAAAAAAATAGGAAATTGTGGATTAAAATTATAAATTAATAAAAATAAAATTTGTATGAATAAGCAGTTAAGAATTTCAAAAATTATAATGAAAACTAAATTAAAAGTTTAAAGGAGAAATATAGAGTTTCTCAGAAGTTCACAAATTAAATCAATAAAAACAAATAAAACATATTTCAAAATATGATTCACAAGAGATCAGCTATACATAAATCATACTTAAAAGTTGTTAAAACTTCTAGTAATCTAAGCAAGCAATTTTAAAGTAAATTATTTGAAAAATAATTAGACTGAGAAAAAATTTATGTATAATTTAATATGCTATAAATTTGGAATATATAGCATATTAAATTATATATAATTATTGCATTTTCTTATTTATTACTGGTAATATAAAAATATTTGGTAATTTTTCTTTTATTTAACCTCAATTTTACACCAAAAACGAAACGGAATACTTTCGAGTTAATCAAAATAAACAATATGATATAATTAAACTTAATAATTTAAAAATCATGCAATGGTATGAAAACACATTTAATTTTGCCCTTGTAGGACGTCTTTTTTCATAGAAAATTTTAGGATACTGAAAACAGATGAAAGTACTGAATGTTTTTAATACCAATGTCTAAGACTACATTTTTATTAAAAGAATCCTTTAGTATTTATGTGTTGATAAATATAACATGAAAGCAAAAAATCATTAAATATTAATAAAATAAGAAAACAAGCCATCAGCTCAGATTAACCTGAGATATAAAATTATTCATTCTTTGAGAAATAATGTAAATCTCTGGTCTACTAGATTTGGTTATGTTGCCAATTATAAGGGACTGCTGACTGATTTCTTTTTATAATTTTTGCATAATATTAGTTTTAAAAATGTCATTTTTGGAATTATTAAGCAATTAATAATTTTTAAAAGAAATATCTAAATAGTTCTATAAAATAATTCCCCATTTCATTAATAAAATGTTTTTAATAAAATCATCAGAAAGTTAGTATTATTAAGATTATTGAAACATAAATCATTAAAATTAGTATATAATTTAGTTGGGAATTTTTAGCTATCTAATCTTAGCACAAAAGTGAGCCTTATCATATTTTTCTCTAAAAAAGAACATTATTATTTTATGCAGTGTATATTTTTATAACAATTTCAAGTTAAAGAGCAATGAAATTTATGTTTTAGGAAAGTTCTCATTTGACTCATTATTTTAGGGTCTTATTTACATAATGGATATTTTACATAAATCATAGAAATAATATAAATCTTTGAAAGAGTAAATAAAGATGTAATGAAATAAAATAATTTAGTTTTTATATAAAAGTTTATATAATTTGCATAGTTAAAAGTAATTCAGATTAAATTTAAAAGGTTTTCTTAACTAATCAGAATATGTAGTTGACTTTGAATGCTTTGGGAGGGAAAAGTGTTTTGAATATTATTCATTAGTCATAAAAATTATTTTAATACATATTTAAGTTTGAAATTTTAATTTTAAATAAATGAGCTATATTAAAATTATTCTTTTATACCCTGTCATTACACAGCTAATTTCAATGCTGTAGAGATGAATAATCACATGTGTAATATTTTAATTGAGACTGAAATTATAAATAAAGTATAGAATCAACAAATAACTAATAAAAAAAGCAAATGTTGTCAATCACTCAGGATGGACAGCTATGTGTGTACACTATCTAGAAATCAGACAACTATTTCACTGTCAGGATTAACATTTTTAAACATTTTCTATAAATGTAAAATTTGCCAATTAACAAAGATAAATTTAATCTCAGAATTTAAAAAAAAATAGTTCCATATAGAGGAACGTACATTTTGTATTTAGATAAAACAATTTTTTATATATTCGATTTTTTTTTTGATTTTTTTTTTTTTTTTTATATTTTAAATAATAAAGGATGAAATAAAATTCCCAAACATTGAAGGTGATGTAGATGGGTAGTAAAAATAGAATTGTATTATTTTTTTACACTTTTTTTTATTTTACTTTTTTATTTTTATACTTACTTTTTTATTAACAATTGTTTTTATTTTTTATTCAAGCTAATAAATTGTGATATTCTAGTGACTATGTTGAATTTTTTAGCAAAATTTAATTAATGATTTTACATCAGTAGTTAATATATTAAACACATAATTTGAAATTTAGAAAATGAATTAGAAAAAATTATTTGATGTTTCATAGAAACTATTTGGTAACAATTATTAAATGCAAAACTAACATTTGCATTCGGTGTGACTACGAACACCTCTTCTATGAGTTGTAGTGCCAACAGGGCAAGATAGACATCCAGACTGAGCATATGTCGGTTGGTATTGTCCAATTGAGCAAGTTTCACAAGGTTCTAATCCTGTAGGAGAAAAACTTCCAGGCAAACACTGTGCTAAGAAAAATAAAACAATATTAATTTATGTTCAATTTACTTAAAATATGGCAAAACACTACAGTCTATTAAATGGACTTATTACACTAAATTATAGCAAAAATAGTAAGATTAAAAATAAGTCAAGTATTTTTCACTTAATTTTGTCATTAATCAAAAAAAATATATATATATTTTAAAAAATATTAATTTTTGTTCTCACATAAAAAAAAGAATCAAAACACTCAAAATACATTTTACATTTATAAAAAGGCACTTTTAAAGTGAATCAATAATTTTTTTACATTAAAATATTTTATTAGTGTTAGAATTTTAATTAATGACAATAAATCAGTTTTATAAAGTAGAATAGTTTTAATTATAACTTCACATCTGTAAACATTGAACTCTTTTAAATTTGAATAAATATTAAATTTTAAACCTGAATGATTTACCTTTGCATTCTCCAACACTTTTTGACTGACCAGTTGTTGTGGAGGTTTTATCTGGACAAACTAAGCATGAAAATTGCCCTTCAAGAAATTGGTATGTTCCCATGGGACAGGCTTCACAAGTTTCAAATACCACATTGAAATAAGTTCCAACAGGGCATTTCACTATAAAATAAATCCTTTTTTAAGCAAATTTCTTAATCAATAAAATCATCTGAGCTATGAGAAACATTTAAGCAAATTAAAATTAATACAATTAAAATTAATACAAAGATATTAATAATTTGACTGACAAGCAGTGAGAGATTTTTTTTTGTTCATAACTAAAATTTATCTGCTGATAATTATAGATATTATTCTGCAGTTAAAAAATGATCACCGAGATTGGAAAAAAGGACACATTTGTTCTGGACAAAAAGAAATTATTCCAACAACATTCAAACATATAGTAGATTTATTAATATTTAAATGTTAAAATAGGGAAAATAAACCAAACTAAATAAGAATGTATTTAAAAATTCAAAATTTGTTTTTATTATCCAAGAGTACAATCATATTTAAAGGCCAACTAAGAAAAATCTATAATTTAAAAAGCAGCTGAATTTATTGGAAAGCATGCTGCCTTATGAATGCACCTCAGAATAATATTAAATAAACACATCTTTAATAAATCCTTACACACACTAGGACTTTTAAATGGAAGCTGGGTATCCAAATTTACCTCAGAATTATTGCCTCATCAGTAAGGCTGCTTAGTAATAGCAGAAGCTACTAAACTTTAAAATAATAAATATTAATATTCTTATTACTAGAACTTTTTTTAAGCAGAAAGTTTTACTGCAAAAATGAACGTTTTTGCCTTATTAACGATTAATTTAATTAATAATATAAATATGTTATTAGTATACAAAAGGTTACACATTTTGGATGTCTTTAAAACAAGAATTTCCTGAAAGTAAAAAAGTAGACTTATCGCATTAACAGCAACACCCATCCGATTAATTTAAATTTGAATTCGCTAAGTTCACTATTTTGTCCAACTAGATAAGGGACAACCAGTGTTTTTGGAAATAGTCCAAGAAGAAAAAAATATGCAAGCCAATATATATAGTTTATTTATAAAAAAAAAACATATACGTATAAAATGTTTATAGGAGGATCATGGAATTTTTATTACAAATATTGTTTTTCTATATACCTAAGTTTGAGTAAAAAGGAATTAAAAATTAATATAAGTAAAAAACTTAAATATCATTTTAAAATAAACATTTTTAAAAACTTAGTCAAGTTATATATAATAAATTAATTAACTTGATTCATTTAATATTTTAATTGATTATCGGACATTCAACATTAAATTTAAAGAGTTTTTGAATTTGTAGGTTTTTCATTTAAGTCATTCTCATTAGGATTGGTTCTCAAGATCGTATCAAATTAAATGTTTTAAATGTATATAAGTTTATCTTGAATGATATTTTGATATAATTATGTCCATAATGAAAAAAATTTGTTCATAAATATGGTCATCCAATGATATGACTGACAAATCGTGATAATGTGGAATGTCTTCAAAATAGTATTAAATCTACGAATGTTTCCTTTTCATATTTTCTTTTTGATGTCAAAGATTCAGACACGAGCTTCGTAAAAATAAAAATTTTAAAACAACGACTTCCCTTACATCATAATTGAAAACATTTGTTTTTCTCAATGAAATCTCAGCCAGAAGGTAGTTTTCAGGTTTCACTTGAAAATGGATAACCACATCAAGATGTAACACTGTGCCAGGTTGTACTCATGTTAAGCTTTATATTCAGTAGTGTATGTGTAGGGTTTTGTCAGATTCTAGCACACTCAGTTCTCAAAGGTGACATTATTCCTTTCTTTACAATTTTTTTCAATATTTCAATAAGTTTTTGTGTGCCACTCTTAAAATTTTACTATGCTCTGAGATGTCCACTTGCCCATCCATGTGTTGGTTGCATTTCTAGTGAAAAATATTTAAAACAAGCATTTGGTTGCTTTATATAACTTTCGATTTTCAAACAAATCGAAAATTTTTTAAACTACATTTTAGTCATTAAATATACTTAAAAGTAAATTTTTCTGTCTATCTAATTTTTTTTTAAATCGAATACCCATTTAATTACTTTATTTTTAAACATTAAAATCAGCAGCAAAAGAAAGGAATAAATTAGTGTTTTTGTTTATAATTGAAACGTTAGATAAAATATCAATTATATATTTTGATCCTTGTATCAAAATACTAAATTCACTTTTTTTCGGTCTACTTAAATGTGTAGTAAGAACTTCTAAAAATGTTCTGTTTTGAAATTACATTAGATTTTTCTTTAATAGTATTTCCAAATATTTTATTCAAATACAGATTTAATTTGCTTCTCGTGTTACAGTCTTTTTTTTCGGGGGGGGGGGATATAAAAATGGACTCAACCATGAATTGCAATTAAAATGGATTCTGAACCACTACAAGTATTTACATTCGAAATGAAAATCGAGTGCAAGATTTTCATTTCGAATTAGTGTCATATTAAATAGGATAGCAAAAATATTTATTAATAAGATATTGGTTTTTTGCTATCCTAATTCAAACCCTCTGTTTTTTTATTCAAATAAAATCTAGTTTGTAAAGATGATTAATGTATTTCAAAATTTATTAAGTCAGTACTTAAGAATAAATCATAGCAATTATTCACTTATGTTTTCTTTTTAAAATGTATTCAATAATTTATTATTACAATTCTTTTAAAAAGCAATAACTTTACCAACCTGTTGAGGGATTGTATTGACATGTTATTCTGTGTTCATAAATTTGACACTATTTTTAATATATTCGTGTAATTTGGACTTATTAACATGAAGAGAATTTCTAAGTGAATTAGAATTTTTTGAGTATTCATTGAAATTTGGATATGATTTTGAATGTTTTTATTTAAAAAAATTTAATCAAATAAATTTTTTTATACATATTTATATTTTTTTACTTCTAAAAATATAAAACATTTATCGTTTAAATAATTCATACAGATTATTTTTTCACATAACAAATGAGATTTTTTAAAATTTCTAATGCCAGGCTACTTAGGATTAATTTCCTTGTAATTTCAATTATTTGGAATGACGAGGGAAGAAAGTGATGGCAAAAGTTATATAATAGGACACTCAGTAGGAGTGCCATCATTGCCCCAAAATTGGGTGGGTCTTCGTAATTTAGAAGCAAGGACCAAACAGAAAATCCCCAGGCTTGGCCTGTCACCCCTAGAGGCATCATTTCACTGGGAGGTTATTGTGACCACAATTTTACCACTATGCCAGCCGCAAACTACAGACGAATCTGCCGGAAGACTAACGCCGGCGAAGCTGGGCGAAAGACCGGCGAAGGAATGACGTCAGAAAAAGTCACAAAATAGGCGCTCCGAGCGACACTTTTTGTATTCAAGAATGATAGATCTGGCAGGGTACCGGCGACAGCGCGAATTTCATTTACATGCTTTTTCTACCTTTTGTTCTTGCATATTTTATTTATATATACACCTCGGGGTAACAATGTCTTGATTAAATTTTCTTTCGATGAAGAAGCATTTTTAATAAGTCAATATAGGTTTAAGTGAAATAAATTTTAAATAATTCATATAGTTTTTTAAAAAATAACTTTGATAGTTTATTAATTTCTTGAATTATGTAGACCAAAGATAGAAATTATTTCGACAAACAGAGAAAAAATGTTATTATTCGAGACACAAAACGTTTATTTTTCCAAGAATTTGAAAAATCTGTTACTGGTAATAATTTGTAATGATTATTAAATATTGAATTTTCATGAAAATAAAATACAATCTTATTTTTCTTTTATTTATATATGCCTTGATTTAGATATAATGCTTAGCAGAGAACTAATTCATAACATAATATATTTTATTTAATGCTGTTAAAATATTTTATTCTTGTATTTAATTTCATGGCATTGCTATTACAGAAATACATTTTAGTGAACATGGCGGATTTTCGCTAGGGTCGGGATTTGAACTCCCTTGCGGTAAAGAGAGCAAACACGCTAATCAACCAGGCTCTCAAAGCCTATTTTTTTTTTTTTTTTTTTTTTTTTTAAGTACAAGTTAAATTTAAAGTACAAGCATCATACCAAGAAGAACCGCCTCAAGAAGTCAAGTATCCAAATTCAGTACTTAAGATGATTACGTACTGTATTGCCACCTTCTGTCTAGTGGTCAGCATTCCTGACAGCGAATAGGAAGGCCTGGGTTCGATTCCCAGTCGGGGCATGGATGTACTTTCCAGTAGTGTTGTGCTAAACTTTTTTTTTTTTACCGGAACGCGTATATATAATTATATAGACAGGGCCGATTATGGGTAGGCGTAAGCTCTGTGCAGTCTCATGTCCCAAATTTGACGACAACGGGGGGGGGGCAGATTTCCCCCAA
>JAPDSC010075773.1:378449-434793 GCA_026290005.1 Latrodectus geometricus | reverse complement strand
ACAAATTATAAAATACGCATAGTAGATACTCAAACAATATTGCATATTAGCAAATATAAATGTTTTTAAACTTAATGACAATAAACTCTCGATTATCCGCGAAATCGGGACATAAAGTAACATAAAAATATTACTTATGAGGAATATTAGAGTTATTCACTTCTTACAAATTTATAAATTTGCTTTTCTAGAAAATAATAAAAAATTTTGGTTTACATGTGCGTTGTATTATTTATTTTACGACTTCCTGTTTTTTTTAAAAAAAAAAATTAGACATTGGGCTAAACAGCTTAGGGATTATCATGAGTTTATTGTAGAATATTAATGATCGAAATATCACTTAGCAATACCTCTTAGGCAATAATTTGTTAGGTTTTCTGTTAGTTGCATTAGTAAGCCTCAAAACAGTTGATATATAGTCAATAGGATTATCTTGATTAAAACGTGATAGCCTTTCTATTTGGAATATTTTTCTTTTTAAAAAATTAGTGCATAAAGTATACATTGAGAAAATGAAAAGTATTTGCTTGCAGTTCAAAATATTTGCCTATTCCAGTCACGCAGATAAATATTGTAATCTCAAATGTCATCTATATACCCCAGAACAATTGAAAATTCATATAGCGGTAATGTTTATATCCATCTTAAGATTTACTAGATTTTAAGATGTACTATATTTGAAAAAAGCTTAAGTTTATTAATCGCATATTTAAAGGGGGAATAAACTATTATTGAAAATATATCAAGATTCTTTAGTGAGCTGTATACATCTTTGTTGATTTTCGGCTCACAATTATAGTTGCATGTGGACTGTTCATTAAAGAAAGGAGATAGCTAGAATGTTTCATATGTGTAAACTTATATTCACTCTTTTTAAGTATAGATTGTTTCATGGATCTTTTCTCACGTACTGGTGAAAGTGATTACCTTGTAGAATCAGAAAATTGGGTCGAATATGGGGTAAAGTTGTTATTCTGATATGACTAATACAAAGTTTCAAATGTTAATCATTTAAAAGCTCACTTTAAGTATACGTTCTAAAAAATGAACCAGATTTTAAAAGCTGATTCTACAGCCGGTCACAGAATTTTTGAGATTTCATTTGCATTGAACTGCTTCTAATTATTCTAATTCTATAGTAAAATTAGTATGTTGCTTTGAACTTATTCAAGTATTTCAACTATTTCAAAGTTAATTAATACTTCTTGAATTACTGATTTCCTCTTATACAATTAATTTTGAGCTATATCATATTTATTAAAATGAATGCAAAATAGCTACCTTTTTGGTATCTTTTGGAAAACATATTTTTGTTCATAATTCAATTTGTTCAAGTCTGTCATATATTTAAATTACCCCAATTACATTCTGAAACTGATGCCATGAACTAGTAGCTGAAATATTTATTTTTATATGAAAATATGAATTCAATTATTGTTAGGATTTACATTTGTGATATTTTAATAAACTTGATAATTCTATAATTTTCTTTGTGATGTGATAAATATAGAAATATTAAAATTGACAACAAAAGGTAGCAGAAATACCTACGACAAATGTTTCCTTGAGCAACAGTTCCTGCTTCGCACACGAACATAGGTTCATCCTCATCAAATTTCACATATTCTACATGAAGCTTGTTATTTCCCAGAGATATGTCCAGCTCACCAGAATTCGCAGCATCTTGAAGAAATTGCATGGCTTTTTGGACACTGTGCATAAGCGAATTCTGTTCCCGTCGCTCTTCGGATGTTTCTGCAATTTTACCTATAAAACAACATATAAAGTTGAATCATAAGTAAAATTTCTCCATAACAAATGTTGGTAATAGCTTTATGTTCAAATTCATTCACGCATCACCAAAATTTAAAAGCGTATCTCTTAGTTAGCAACAAAAGAAGAAAGATAATCTTATCTTGAGAATTTTACTTGAAAAGCGGAAAATATTAATCTTTCAACTTTAATTTTGGTAGACTTTAAATTCATAATAAATTTTTTCACTTCCTGAAATTAAATATGTAAAAAATGATTAGAAAACGTAGGTTTAAAATGTAAGCTAAATTATTTATTATATCACTGATGTGATGGAATTTTAAACATTAATGTGCTGCATATGGATTAAAAATTTTGACCTTGCTTCACTTTAATCAACAAATATTTTATAATAATAATAATAATAATAAAACTGGATTTTTTTTTTAAAGAAATTACGGTATTTTGAAAATTTTGCATATAAATCTCAGCATCTTACCTTTATAAGAATATTTAATCATGATTAAATCTTACCTTTCAGCTGAAATTCTAATTCTATTTTATTTGATGAGTCATCTCCAGTTATATAACCATCTATATCAGGACGAGTATCTTGTCCTGTCCTGCTATATCCAATGCTTCCAACGTCAATATGCGGTATGCCTTCTGTTGAGCTGTATAAATTTGTTTGATAATGGGACAGGCTGCTTCGATCTAGGAAATTCGGAGCCTCAATACTGTGAGATTCGTGGCTGCCAAAAGTAGATGTGCGATTCATAGCTCGTGATTTCGCAAGAAGATGAGGCATCGGCACACCACGCTTTGATCTCCTGAAAGCCTGTCTTGAAGTATTCGAAAAAGCCCTCCGCTTTCGATAGAAAATGGAATTAGACTCTTCTTCTAACCCTATTTGAGAAGAAGATAAATTGATAGTATTTAGTTTGTTATAAAAGCAAATATCTATTTATAGTAGTAAAAGAGTGAAATGAAAGGTGACTAAAAAAGGAAAACACAGAGAGTTCAGTTGTGTTAGTAAGATATAATATCATTCATGTTTGTGTGTGTAATAAGATATGATATCATTCATATGCAAAATGGGCTAATTAACTTGTAATATTCTTTTCTACTACATAATGCATAAGTGATTAATCAATGTTATTCATTTTCCTTCAGTTGAGAAAACAGATCATCTATTGAAATTGTTATATTTTATAAAAGATTATATGATATATTCTCTGACAACTGATTAACAAACAATAAAATCTATTGAAGGCTTTGGTTTCAAATTTGTATCATTTGTTTTAGATCAAATCTAAACACAAATGTGCAAAATCATATTAAGAAGATAATTTTTTTAAACTCTGTGCTAAAGTGCATAGAGCATTCGAAGGAATTGCAATTATAATTATTAAAATTTATTTTTAATGCATATTTCATAGATTTTTCATCATGCATTTTCCTGATATCAAGTAATGAAATTTAATATATATTATGAAAAAAATGTACTTTTTAAATAATCGATGTTTAGTTTTTAAAGAATGGAAAAAGTTTATTTTTGATGATGCCTTTCAAACATTTGCTACATTTAACGATGATTTAAAACAGTAGCAAATATTGTGACTTTTTCTTTTGCTGGGAATAAAAATGAAAAAAGTGAAACTTCAAAAGAAATTTTTTAAAGATATCTTTAAATGCTCAGTTTGATCATTAAAAATATCAATTTAATTTCAAATTTCATGCAAATTCTCATAATTAAAGAAAATACTAGGGTTTAATTTATATAATTTAAAGTATCTCTCATAATTTGTTAAATTTTTTAATATTTTCTAGCTATCTTTGATGCTTCTAAATATAACTGAATTTCAACAGATTTTCAAGCATTTTTTGTTTAAACAAAAACATCTATAATCTATTTCGTAAGCAAATACATCTAATCTATTTAGTTAGATTTCGGTGTTTCTATAATAATTTATATTAATATTAATGAAATATTGGTCACATAACGTGTTTAACAATAATTTGAAATTGGCAAAAATTTTTAGAAATAGTATTAAAGTTAATGTACAAAAACGCATTTTGTTAGTACCACTAATGAAGCACTTTATGCCCTTAACTAGTTTAGAATACAATGCTTGATCACACACTTTTTGGTCATTTGTTATCTATATGAGAGTTAATTCAACCATATCCTTTACAATTTACAGTAGAACCAATGCAAACACACACTCTCAAGCTAAGAATAATTGTTCATGAGTTTCTGGATCAACAAGAACGCTTAGCTTCCAGCTAAGTTCAGGATATGAATGAAGACACATATTTATTTTAAACATACATTTCATACAAAATATAATATTCTTTTAATATGTCCATTATTTTAATGGAAATAATTAAAACTGATAATGAATTATATTTAGAGTATGCATAGATAGTGATACAGTTTTAAATAATTTCGGAGTACAACAGAAAATGCTTTCTTTTCTTAAGAATATATTTGAAAAGTTTAAGGCTTTCTGCTTATTTTTTTGTATTTACTGTTAAAGAGAAAACACATCATTCATAAAAAATACCGTCTATTATTTTGTTAAAAAGAACTTTTATTGTTAAAAAATTATTTTTAACAATAAAAAATTTAAAAAAAACTTTATTAAAATCACACCAAAGTGTAAATTTTCATTATTAAAAACAATCTTACAAAATTTTATAAGTAAAATAAAGATTTGAATATATAGAATTACTATACTATAAATATTGGTTATTACAAGAACATTTGAAGGTTGAAATCTAATTCAAGAATTATGAATTTTATTGTTTATCATGAGTAATCTTACTATCTCTTTCTTCTTCACATTCTGCTATCATGTTTTCCACTTCACAAATTACATTATTTCTGCAAATGTGGCTTACCTAAAAAATAGTATTTTATTATAAAAAAAAGTATTTATGTAAGGAAATTTATAAATTAAGTGGTTAAATATTGATTTTTATTTTTTTTCTTATTAGAAACAATTTCTTCTAACCTGATTATCAAAGTATTTTTTGCAAGGTACAAAAATATGTTATAATTATAACATATTTTTAAGAAATAATGCATCTCGTAAAAATATATTATCAGATATTACAAAAAGAGCAAATAAAAAATAATACTAATTGTATTTTTCACAAAATAAAAAATAGAAAAAAATTTCACTCATAATTGTAATAACAGATATGATTGATAGGTGGTTTCTCAAAACTCTTCATATAAATTTAGAAATAATGTTGAGAAAATTAACTGGAATCAGAATATTATAGGAAAATTTGACGAAAAAAAAAAAAGCCATCCCATGTTGAAAAATTGATGAAATATATGTGAGGACACAATGTAGAAAAATGATGACAAGTTTCAAACATTCTTGGTAGTGTTCAAAACTTTATTAATATGATTTACCAAATGTATTCATTTGTCAATGATTCTCAAATATTTTCAAAGATACCATAAGTTATTAAGATTCACATCTAATCTTACATCTGCTTATCCATTTCAATGTGTTAGAATCTCAAAAAAGAAGTGAATACCCAGATTATTTTCCTGAAAAGGTATTAATCAAACATAGTCAACAGTTATAATGAAAACCCTATAATCATTTGCATACATTGCTACTTACATTTCTGGTCACGCGTTTACATTTGATTTTGATTTCTATTGATGTTCTCAAACTTTCCTACAGAGTTTGATAACAAATTAATCGACTCAATGTACGATTGAGTAAAATATTAATCGTACATTGAGTCGATTAATTTGTTATCAAACTAATAATATATTGATTAAAATAATTTTATTGTGACTAGATTAGAGAATTCTCAAAAGTAAATTTTTAATCTTATTGTGAATAGAAAATCAAGAAATGAATTATATATACCAAGAAAAAATTACCATGTGATAAAGATGAAAGTTGCAGAGTAAAATGGGTAAAATATATTATTAATGAAATTATTGAAGCTTATAAAATTTTCTGTAAGCCGGATAATATTATAAATTAAAATTATCCCAAAGACATTTAACATGATACTGAATGCAATTTTGCATTTTTTTTAAAATTCATTTGCTCAAGATATTAATTATTTTTTCCTCCCTTAAATTTAAAATAAATAACTCTGCTTAAAATAACTGTCATAACTCATCTTACTAAATGGTTTAAATTCAAATACTATTTGACACATAGTGAAATTTTTAGCAGCAGTTCAACTTAATAACTAACGTTCCCGCACAACGATTCCTATTAAACATTACAAATATTATTGATTTTCTTTTAAGAATCACCGTTTGTTCTATTTATAAAATTTTTATTTACATAATTATAACAGATTAATCAAGTTTTTAATTAAAAGAAATGTGTTTCAATATTTGTATCATCTATTTTCTTAATAAATAGAGAAATTATTAAATAAATTATGTATTGAATGAGCTGCAATTTCGTTGAAACTTTAAAAATGTATGCAAAAGGAAGGAATAATGATAAAGATGTGCTTGTTAGCAAGAAAGAGATCTCAAAGAAAAAAGATTTTGCCTAGAAGCAACCAGAAATCTTCAGATTTACACACAACTCATATTTCATAGTTTGACTATTATTCTTTATAGAACTGTGTTCGAAATTAGACTGGTAAACATACAGAGATAAATAAGACTTATCTCAGTATTTAACGTGATAAAACTGTTTCTGCATGAATCAAAGATGCGTGCTATCTGTAATCAGCTTTATGCAGGATAGTACCTTGCCATATTTTGCTTAGTAAAACGATTTCTGTAGCAAACCCTTATTCAAGACAGAGAGATCAACCGAGTTTGTCCGACAGCATGGTCTCTTCGATTACCAGAACTCAAATTCAGTCGATTTCTGGCTGTGAAGTGATTTGAAAGCATTTGTGTACCGTTTATTCCCTTCAATTTTAGCTGAGCTCAAATTTCATCTGCCTTGGCGTTCGTACAATTTATTCCAAAATGTTGTTATAAAGGGTACTGTGAGTCGTATTAATATTGTTGACATATTTATAAGACCCCATGTTGAACACTTGTTATTACATGAATAAATGAATGGCATGGACTTTTGTCCTTTATACTGAGTTTCAATTGGTCAGCTTTCTCTCCCTGTAACGCTTTAAAGTTTAAACGAACTTTTGATTCACCCGGTATTTTAAGTTAGAATCATAAGTTAGCTACAATTATTTTCTCAATATATTTGGATATAATTATGCTTGCTAGAAGCACTAAGTATATATGCACTTGGCTAAACATAAATTATTCTCCATATTAAAAAGTTTTTCCCATATTTTCTTTCATTACATGACAGAAATTTGATGTAACGAAATAGAAATATACGAACTCTGTTTGATATTTTCCTTTCAAGATGTTTTTCAAGTTGAGCTAAGAGGAAGTTATCTTCACATGTAAGACCTTGTCCTTCAGAAGTCACAGAGACTGTTCCAATTTTGTATATTGCATTGGAAAAGAAAGTAACTGGAAAAAATAAAAGAATTAATAAAGAGACAGCAAAACTAATGTAACAAAAGGTATGTAAAATACAACCATACAATAATAAAATAAATTGTGTTAGTTTTAATGTGAAATAATCTCTACTTGGAATTTAATACTAATCTGTTAGTTAGTATATACACTCATAAATATGCACAAAATAAATATCAAAGAAACAATCCTTTTCAATTAGCCAAATGTCAAAAAGTCATCAATGAGAAAGTCATCAGAATGTGAGTGACAGAAGCTTTTGACATGCCACGTTGCTCGTTTACTTTATCATTCTGAGTTTCCTTTCAGAAGCTTCTGAAAACTGTAGAGGCATGGAAGCTTCACGAATGGCATATTGGGTTAAAAAAAACCAAGAGGGAGATGGTAAAATTGACAAAAATGAGCCGCAAAGGGGTGATTAATTTGTCTATTTTAAAATAAGGAAGGTTTAGAGGCTTACATTTACAGTAGACTTTCGTTTTCGCAAACTCGTAGGCACTGATAAAATAGTTCATAAAAGACACATTATCATTTTTTTGATTTAGAAAAGCATTTCACTGTTGTTTATCTCAAAAACTGTTAATTATTCTTCTGCTTTTTTTTCAGACGGTCACAGCAGTACACCATTTTCTTCTTGTTTAATATCTGAAGTGTCTTCTTTATTCTTTATCATTATTGTTCTCATCCATTTAGTCATCTGACATCTCGTTCAAATTACAGCTGAGTCTATGCTTGTTAAGTCTTGCAATGAAATTTCGAAAAGCAATGATTTTTTTGTTGAAATTCATGAGTTAATTCATTTTCACTAAAATTATCAGGTAAATGTTCTCGGCTTTCTCCAGGTATGGTAGTAACTGAGGCTGAATGTCAAAATAATGAAGGTATCGTTTTTCTGCAACATTATTTCAAGCATAGCTTGACAAGTACATTTTACCTGGGACGTATAAGGCAATTCTAAACTATGATCACACTCCTTGCAAAAATGATTTACGATATTTAGTAGTTGAAACTATTAATTATACTTTGCAGCATGAAGTATAAAATGGGAATTAGATTAAACGAGAGAATTTCTAAAGAAAACTTAAAAAATAAGTAAATATTTTATAAATATAACCTAATTCATTTAATGGATTCATTGAAATATATTTATTTACAGGCAACTATTGTTTTAGAAATAAAATCTTTATGATTTAAAGCAGCATAGATTCAAAGAAAATACATATAAAGCCTCTTAAAATGCTCTCATGGAAAAAAAAAAAATACCGAAAATGAAAGTGAAATTTTCCCATCTGGTATAGAGGGTAGATAGATAAAATTGATTTTTAGGGTTAGATATTTTTGTCTTCAGTATCAGAGCAATGAAGTAAAAAGAGCCTTAAGTGGCTCTAAAATGAGGCCTACTAAGGTGTAGTTGAAATAACATGCCTTTGGTTTTATTCATATCTTGCTGTTTACATTGTTGATCTTTAGATATTAGAAATGGTAAATCATTTTGTGCAAACCAAAATTATAGTTATGATTTATTTGTGTAAGTTCTTCAGAATTTAATCATGCAAATATGCATATTCTTTACAGATAAAGTAATTTTTGCGTAATTATGAGAAACAACTTAATAAATTTAAGAGAAATAATAGTATATATATTTATAAATATATTATAAATAAAAATATAAAAATTAAAATAAAAATATATATTTAAAAATAATACTTATTTTTTAAAACATTTTTTTCTTATAAACTGATTTATCTATAAAAATTTATTGCACATTGTTATTATTAAAGCTTAAAACTCTATTCAATTATTCTAGGTAATAAGAAAGGCTTTGAATTTTTAAATTCCCCAAATCTTACATATTTTTTTAAAGCTTAATATTTTTACGTCAGTTATGAACTAAAGTTATCTTATAAAGTTATCTTCTTCTAATTATTTTTTTGATGATTCTCGAATGTTTTTTTAAAAGGATGCTTCCTTTATATTCATTCTATAGAAAATTATCCACGTGAAACATTTCCTCGTTGATCTCAAATTTTCAAAATTAGAAACGCGAAATCTTTTAGTGATAATATTTTACTATTATATAATATTTACTACTATAAAAATAGTATTTTACTATTACAGATAATCAAAATATATTGCATCGTAGATAATTGAATAAATTACTGGAGCAGTCAGGGAAAGGAAGGAATTCTGCTGGCTGCCAAACACCATCGTATGGACAGAAATAAAATGGTGGGGTCTTCATAGCAAAACCGTATCCCTCGTTGCAAACTAATGAGCAGAAAACTCCATTCTCTGCTTCAGTACAATTCGCTTTTCCATTAATTGGATCCGTTGGGAAAGCACAAGCATGTTCTATAAAAAAAATATTACAAATTTAAAAACAAATTCATTTATTATAAATTATATTCATTTATACAAATAAGAAATTAAAAATATATATAATATCCATTCAAACCATTTTCTTATTATAGTTATATTAATAGTTCTTATTTACAAAAGGCCGAGAATCTGTGTTATTTTCTTACCTTGCACGGTAATTGTGATGACGCATGTGTTGTTATTTCCAGCTTCGTCTCGGACTTCATAGATGACCTCATGAGTGCCCAATGGAAAAGCTATCGGTTTTTCATGCGACCGCCACACACTGACAGATTTCCCAGAGTTATCAGAAAAAAGGGGTTCTTCCCAAGTCACAGTAACGGGATGAACTCTTGACAAGAATGTAGAAGGAGATACACAACGATCAATAGTTGGTGGTTGTACATCTGTATAAGAAAATATTAAAATTACTAAAAGATGATTTCGCTTAACTTTGAAGTATTTTAATTAAATAGCCAGTTGTAGATTCATTACGATCATAAAGTCAGTTATATAATCATAAAGATTCTAATATATATACAACGGTATTACTAACCCCTTACTGTGACTGTAAAGTTACATCGAGCCCTATTCCTGGCACGATCTTCAGCAGAATACAGAACAGTTGCTATGCCGATATCGAACCTTCTTGGAGATACTATGGCAGGTATGACGGTCAAAGTGACAGGCTCATTGCTGTTATCATATGTGTGCGGACTGGGCCAAGAGATCAGGGCACTGGCATCATTCTCGTCCGCATCCACAACGATGTCTTCAGGACATTTGATTACTGGAGGTTCTATATCTATGATTATAATTGACATGGTAAGCAATATGAAGCAGATACAATCTTTAACAAAATGAGGGTATGGTTAATGTTTGACGTCATATTTTAAAAACAGCCAGAACAATTATTGAAGGTATTTCATAGAAAAATCTCGATCATAAAAATAGTGTGTAACAAATAAAAAGGCATTCGATATCATTTGGTTTAATTTAAAAATATCTTATAGAAAATGAAACATTCCCAAATGAAATATTATTGTTTTCAGAGAAATCAAAATATGCAAAAATAACAATAACAATAATTTAAATATGAAAAAAATATTAAAATTAATTTCTTAATTTATATTAAGTAGCTAATAAAGAGAATGCTATAAATTATATTCATTTTCCTCATAATTCTTTTCCAAAACAAATTTTATTAACTAGTAAATTTCTGTTATTTTTTGATAAATCGTAAGAGAAAGTTAATACCGCATATTATCAGAGCTCGTAAGCAAAATTTCAGGATTTGAATAAAACTAAATATAATTAAAAGATATTTAGTATCGCTTTCAATATGTATAGTATTTCTAAGACTAAGATAGAGTGTTTGCCACTTTTAAATATCCAATGAGTTTTACGTCTTGATTGGTTTCTAAATGTTTGCTTTAAGAAACCATTTTAACAATTATCTAGGTTTATTACGAATAATAAATCAAAGTTTACCAATCACAAAATTATTAATTATTTTTCATAAAAAAAACAACCAATTAGATATTGAAGGAATAGCAATTTAATCTCACCAACACATGTAGTGGGCAGTTCGTCATCACTCCAAACACCAAAATCCACACACTTCCTTTTTTCTGGCCCAGCGAGAGTGAAGCCTTTTTTACATTCGTACGTGCATTCTTCGTTATAAGTCGACTTCCCTTTTGTACATTTTGAAGGAGTTATAATACCATTAGGTATTGGTTTGAGTGCTGAACAACTTACAGCTGTAAGGAAAAGTTCCAAAACAAGATTTATATACAGAAAAAAGATTTCCTATTATCATGAAGCGAGTAGTAAAAATTTTATTTTTTCATATAATGTTTGAATGACAAGTAAAATTTATAACTTACTATATCTATATATAGAAAATTTATAACTTACTATATCCATATATAGAAAATTTAAAATTTTCTATATATACACACACTAAACTATAAATATACAACTTTCTATAAATTGTGGAAAATGCTTCCAATAATTTTCAAATTTTGAAATAATTGAATGACATTGAAAATATGTTATCTAATACGGAAGCAGTGAACATTATTTCAAGAAAAATATTTAAAAATTCAAAAAAGCAAATGGAACTGAAAAATCCTTAATTTAATTTACAAGAAAACTCCAATATGTACACTTTGGACGAAAACCAGATGTATGGTAAATATAATGTTATAATGATTATATCATAATGAAATAAAGATAAAAAGTAATTTAATTAATACATATGGATATTTTTTTACGAAATAGCTAATAAAAATAATCGTGAAGTAGTTGCAAAATAGAAAATTAGGAAGAATATATTTATTCTTCCTAATGTGTAACTGCGTAAAATATTTTAACTGAAATGAATGGAAGATTTTATGCTATTATAAAAATTCATGGAATATAATATGATTTTCTTCAACTATTTCACAATGAGATCAATTCTCCCGTCAATTTAAACAGATATAGTTAAGAGAAGCAAAATTGGAAAAAATCTATTGTTTTATCAAATTATAGTACTTTTTATTTTTTATTTTATTTTATTTTATTTTTTTTTTTTTGTAATTTGTAATTTTTATTTCATTCATAATGCAATAATCAAATTAAACAAAGGAAAATGACAAAATGTATATTTATTTACAAATTATAGCAGAAAAATTTGACGCTGAAATTATATAGCTTAATTTAAACTACTTCTAAATTAGCAATCTTTTTTTGCGCGGATTTATCTATAAATTTGGGTATTTATTTATTTTCTAATTTCCTATTGCCCTTAAATCTTTTCACAAAGAAGTTTATTAGGGAAGAGTAATTTTTCGATTTATCAGTAAAAATGCATGTTTTATGTAAATTGGGAAATAAAAGTAAGTTCATGGGATACAACTAAAATTTTCTTCATACAACACAATTGATTTCCGAAAAGTTTCCCTATTATTATTTGGGTTCAATTTGACAGATTTAATACTCTCACAAATAAAGAATATTTTCCATATCATTAGAAAGTTTTTCTCTTTTACAAAAATTATCTACTGTTTATTAATTTTGGATTTTTCTGTATGTTTGACTATTTTACCAGTAAACATTTATGTCAATATAACTCACTAAAATCCTATTTATATTAAAATCTGTAAGTCTACTATTATGAAAAACACTCTTAAGATTGTTCAAGGTATTTATTTTTTTATAAAAAATCCATTTTTCGAGAAAAGGAAAATGCAAAAATTTATGTAAGTAAAGAGCTTTTAGATGATATTAACTGAAACAAAGTTTATTCACCATTGATTTTAATTTTACATAAGTAAAATATTTTTATATAAATTTATAACAGCAAATCATATTTGTTATTAATACATTAAATATGTCAAAGTTATAATAAGATCAAATTGGCATTAGAAAAATTTATAAATTTAATTTGAAATATAATAAATTTATAATCATGCAATATGATAAATTTTAAATATTAAAAGTAAAGAATATTGCTTTGAAATAAAATGACTTCAATCCCTATCAAGAGATTAACTAAAGTGATTAAATTGCTTGTTTTCTTAATGACACTTGAGAATTTTGAAATATATTTAAATGCTAAAAGAAACACACATCAGAAAAAATTTACTTTAGATAGTGTATTATGGAAAAGAGTGAACTTAAAGAGATATAAAAATATTCAGAAAAATTTTTTATTAGAATTTTTCAGATTTTTGGTATTTGGGCAAAGAAATTTGATCTCTATTTTATTTTAAATCGTCATATTTTTAAACTTTAATTTAAAAAAGTTTAAAATAATTTTAAGAGAATTGCACAGTTAATATTTATGTATTTTTATTTATTTCTTATGATTAACATTAAAAGAAACTCAAAAATATATTTACGTAATCCAATCCTTGAATTCTTAAGACAGAAATATCAAAGCAATGAAAAAATATGAATTTTTAAGCTATTATATCTCTTAAAGGTATCAATTCAACTTAAAAACATTATATTGAAATTTGTTTCATAATTTTACTTTTATTATAAAACCTATATAGTTATTAAAATAGACAAATATAAGCTTAAGACAGACTTATGCGATAGTTCAAAATCAAAAAATTCAAATATACAGTGTTTTGCGTTTTATAATTAATAATATGAAATATTAATACACGTATGTATTTATTTTTACAAATATTAATGACGTAACCAAATTAAAATACTTATTTCAATTTATTAATTTATAAATATTTTATGAGCATAGTACAAATACCTAGTATTTTGATACATTTAATTATAAATATAAGAGACAATTTTCTTAATAGTAAAGTTTCTGTGTCTGATATTTACTTAAAAAGAAAACGAGAGTGAAATGAAATTACCATTATAAGTTTCTAATTTCATTTTTTTATAATAATTTTTTAATGCAATTATATCATTCATATATAAATTCATATCAGCATTTATTATTAAGTACACTTTAGCTAATGCAAATTAATAATATATTTATGTTAATAACATATGATAGTGTAATCAATGGATATTAATAATATAACTAAAATACACTCACACAATAAATAACGTAAATGCTAATTGCTATTCTATTTAAATTAAAATTAAGAAAGTGTTAGAATAAAATAAGTTCGAAATTAATAATGGACGAGAATACAGTATAAGAAAATCAAATCAAGAAAAATTTCTTAGAGAAATAGAAAGTTTGTTTATCGCTTAGTGTACTCTTAGGTGGTCTAAATTTGAGCAATTACTTCAAATGATTAATGGATGACTTCATAAATAAAAAAAAACTATGAAATTAATTTGATACCTTATTCAACTGTAGAACACTGATTATATTTCCTCATGGGTGTTCGATATCATGATCTCGGATATTTTTTTTCCGACGATAATCTTATAAGAACAATGACCTCTGCATACTGCTCCGGATTTGAGCAGATGGAAGAGCAGAGAAAATACCCGTGAAATTGCACATTCATCTTTAGAAGAAGAAAAATAAGTTTGACCACCCAAGCCTTTAGGAACTGGCTCTCGTGAAACGACTTTACCAGCCGGTAAAAAGCAAATTTCTATACAACAAAATAACATGAAGGAGAATAATGAGGAGAGAAAAAATTATAAAGAAGAAAGCATGTACGAAATGATTTATGAAGAAATCTGTCATCAAGGAACGAAACATGCCTAATAACATGCGCATGCGCCAGATTGGGTGCGATTTGACATGGAAAAAAGCAACAAATACCAACAAAAATAAACTGAAGGCTCACGAAATGGAAAAGTTAAAAATAAAATTGCTATCTTTCGAGTAAAGAACTTTTTTCGCCCCCCTGCGCAGCTTTCTAATGGCTTTTTTAACCTGTTCGCGTAAGGAAGTAGCACTTTAAAAAAGGTGGGGAGAAAAAAGAAAACGGTGTTGCTCGTAAATCGCATCTTTTACAGGGCAAGTTTGAAGTTTAGCAAGTCTGAGTGTTCATTTCGGAACTTTCTATCTATGTTTGTTGATCTGAAATTTCTGGAAGTCATCTCGACGAAGAAGTATACTGCAAAGTTTACAAATTACACCTTTACCTTTCTCAGAAGTAGGATTAGATGTTGAAATCTTCAACTGCTATACTGAAATAGTTTAATGTTTTAGAATTGACTACGAATTAAGTTCGAAGAGATTAATTATATAGTTGTCAACAGCCAATATTATTCCTTAAAATTTTATCCGATAGTGATTGACGATCAAGGTTTCGAAATACTTCATTGGTAGATTCTCAGTTATTTTATAACACATAAATATGAAATTATTTCAGAATTTCAACTTTGAAAGTATTCTCTAAAATTAAAATATAACTATTTTTTGTTAAATTGCAAAGAAAGAGACCTTTATTCTCTAAATAGATAGTCAATCCTTAATTTTGAACCTTATTCTCAACAAACCGAGAATCAAATAATATTTTTGTATAATATGGGAGAAAGCGTGAATTATACTCAACGAAGTTTTGAACTTCTTTAGATAATAATTGCTGAAGGAAGTAGCACATTAAAAAGGTGGAAGAAATTCCTTATTTAGGCGCATTAAATAGAATGGATAAGTCAAGAAATTAATTTGCAAGTAAACGTGTTTATATTTATTTTATAAAAAGAGTGTATTTTTAACAGATTATCGTTATAATTTTTGAGGAGCTTATATTAATTTCAACAAATTTTATTAACTTGACAGTTTGATCAATTTGACATATTTTTGTATTACGAAATAGCTAAATTAAAACTATATTCACACAGTATGATTTATTATGATGAAATTTTTGTCAACTATCACTTCATTAGAAAATTAAAGTATTAAATAATTTCCTCTTTCGAAACATAAAATAATAATTTAAAAATGGCTGATCATATGGATAATCTTATTCCAATAAACATATGCCATATTATCTCCTTTTTTTCACATCCAAGGAATCCATTATCCATTGTCTGCTTACATTTTAAACTAATAAGTAGGATTACACTTGTGGTTTTTCATATAATTTGGAGAAAATTTATAGACGTTTTTATGATTTGAATTATATAAGTTGAAAATATTAATTATATAACTGTAAATGGACAGTAAAGTTGGTAAATTTTTATGCTGTATCACAAATCCTCAAAATTAAGTAGTAATGCAAAATATTTTGTTAGAAAAATGTAATTTTAATAATTCTATTATTTTAAGTAAAATTTTCTGAACTTGATTTTCATATATTTACTAGTTTAGGCAGTTGCTTAATTTACTCATTTTTCACTAAAAGCATATTATCAAGATAATTTAAAAGGATAATTCCTGAAGACTTTCAAATACTACTTAATTTTTGAATTGCAATGTAGTAACAGCATAAAAAATAATTGAAACCATTCCTCAAATTTACGTGTAATTCGAAAAAAAGAATTATTCAAAACATTTAGAAAATATGAATTTTGTTACACAAAGTGTCATTTTTTTTTTTTTTTTTTGAAAAGCAGCATTTGTTTTTCTTCAGAAAAAAATAGGTGTTACATCAGCTGGGGACTAGGAGGAATGTTTCTAAAATTAGAAACTGCCTATGTTAAGAGGAAAAATTACTATTCGCTATACTTTTCAAAGAGTTTCTAAATGTTTATAAGAGTAACAACGTGTGATATATCTTTCAAATTATTTATAGCATAATTTATTTAAAAATATGGTTCATATTAACTGCTGTTTGAAAGCATTTTAAAATAAAACAATGTATTAGCATGTATATTATATTTTAATTAAAAAAGAATGCTGTTAAAGTCATCATTTTGGACTTAATTAGAAATAAATAATATTTGAATAACACAGTTAAATATAGTTTGAACTTGGTAATACAATAAATTCAAATTCAAAAGAAAATGTTTGTAATTTACTTACGTCTGCAAAGAGCAGAGAGTCCATCCCATAAAGATATTGCGAGACAAGTTCTTTTCTTTGACCCAACTAAAGTATACCCGTGATCACAAGAGAAGTGACATTCGGTTTCAAACACGTTGTCTGGCGTTGTGCATGACATATATCCGTGTCTAGGAGGACTTAAAGCTGGACACGTTTTCACTAAAAATAGAACGGAAAGTTTTCTAGAAATATTTATAAGCGAAAAATTGACCATACTAAAATGCATATTTTACATGTAATGAGATAAATTTCCCTACCATTATATATATTTGTGTGTGTGTGTTCATTTAAATGATGAGATGAAATCAAATAAAATACCGAAAGATTAAATCTAATTTGCTTATTATGATGATAATTCATAAAAAATTTAAAAATAATTCCATTTTCTTCAAACTGAAGGGAGCTGAGTAATTACCGAGTAATGAACTGAGTAATAAAATTATCTGAAGAAACTGAAAATAGCTGCTGAGTATTTATACTGTTTGATAATTTTTTAAGAATTTTAATATGAATGTGATTATTAGGAAATAAAATAAAAAAAGGCTGCTGAATATATATAGTTTTTTATAAAATGTTTTACGGAGTTAAACATGGTTTTTTGTGAACTTATATTGTCCAAAAAGGAAAAACTAATACATAAAAAATATTTATGGGAATACCCGAAAATTTTTTAGATTAATTATCCTGTTATCCCTTTAATCCATTTTTAGTAAGTTAGTTAAATGTATCTAAATTGATATTCTAAAGAATTAAATTAATATAATTAGGTGGCATAAATCAGAGAAACTTTTATTTTCTAGGCTAAAGAATTTCGATAAAAAATTACAGTTTATCAAATTATCGATATCTTTTTGTTATAATTACTTTTCATACTCTAAAAATAATTGATGAAATTTCGTAATAAATGAATATCTTTACATTTTATAGGACAGTGTTGTGTATTTTACGTTAATAAAATATTTTATTTTGATTTTAAATAAATTTAATCCCATATTGAAAAAATGTAAAAAATAAAGATTACTTATGCAGGTGGCTTCTTCTCCGGTCCAAGAACCATTTTCCGCACATAATCGAATGCTGCTTCCTTGAAGTTTGAATCCAGATTCACAACGAATTCCACAGCCAGCGTTAAAAACACGGCTGCAACTACCACTCACGAAGTACCCATGCTCTGGAGGTTTTAAGGGAGGACATTCCAAAACTGGTAATGATAAAATTAATTCATACGTACACTCAAGAAAGACATATGACAATAAAATCAATTTTGAAAAAAAAATGGAATTATTTGAGAAATAACTATAAAGAATGAAGCTGTTAAATAGCAAAATAATAAAACAATTAACATTGAGATATTCAGGAATATAAAATCAACATTTGTTAAGTTTAATAATAATTTTTTTTGTCAATCATATTGTCAATTTATTTCCTATTTTAAATTTATAAGACATATAGAGTGTTTAATCACTCAAACGAGTTTAAAAGTAAGTGCATTTGATAAATGTAGTCAGTAGAAAAGAAGGAGTGATACTAAAAATATTAAAAATTTTCTTTTTTTTTTTTTTTTTCTTTTTTTCTTTTTTTTTTCTTTCTTTTTTTCTTTTTTTCTTCTTTTTTTTGTATTTTATGATTTATTAATGGTGGTAATTTTATGAGCTTTAATTTATAAAATATTTTAAATATTGTGCATTATACACAACTTCACGTTATAATTATTTTTATATATTATTGCGTTCACGTAAAAATAAATTGGCACGAATTACATCTATTTGTTCATTCTTTTCCATACACAATATTAAACCAATAAAAAAAGAATGTTATTTTTTAATATATTTTGATCTAAAATTTTTTCATTTTTTTTATTTTCATAAGAAAGGAACTTTGGGAATTTAAACTATAATTTAGGGAATCGAAAATTCCAAATGCAATTCCTAGTTTTACGTAATAGTAATGTAATTGTAATTACGAGAAAACAATTTTCTTTTCACTTAAATTTTTGCTTGCTTTTTTCCAGTAAATTATTATTTACATGTGTAAAAAGTGATGCAATTTGAATTGTTGTTTGTCCATCTTAAGGAATATGTCGGTGCTTGTGAATTATTTATCATTTTCTTAAATTAAAAGATGGCTGTTACAAATGTAATTCTACAAAAATAGTTTTATAAGCAATTCACATTTTAGGCAACACTAATTTTAAAATAAACCCCATTTCATGAGTTCTAAAAATTAATTAAAAACCTTTTTAATTTTCATTTTTAAAAAATGGTGTTTTGATGATTTATTGAAGAACTCTGGCTTCCTATATATTTTTTTACTATTCAAATTTTAATCACAGAAAGCCAGTTTTACCGAATTATTTTTCTTGATTTTCATATTACTCTGCATCATTTCCTTACAAGTAATGTATATAAAATTGAACTTACTTAGAAATATTTAAAGAATGGAAGTTTGTGTTAAATGTTCACACTGACTCACCAACGCATTTCTTTCCAACTCTCTGAAATCCAGTTTTACAAATACATTGATCAACACTTGTACTCCCAGGGAACGATATTTGGTTTACATCAGGGCATGGGATGCAGGAAGATATGTCACCTGGACTACTTGTGGGTCGAAAGGTGCCAGCTGGACACGCTGTTAAAAATAATAATCTTACATTATAATTTTAATGGGAAATATAAGCGAAATTAAGAAATTATCTAAATAAGCCACGTAGTCCTATTTTACCAATTTAAGAAATCAATTTGTTAATAATGAAAATTTTCTAGAACTATATTTAATTTCAAAGAGTATTTGTTAATTAGAGCTTTAGTATATAATCTCAATCATTAATAAAAAATATATGTCTACTAATTTATTTTATTACCAATAAATGAAAAAGCAATGGTACAAAGATAATAAAAAAACTGTACCATTGCTTTTTAATTTCACATATTTTTAAGAAAAATTTTTAACTTTTTACTAACAATAAATTTAATAATTAAATTTTTTAATTATTCTGTTTAGTAAAGGGTGTTATTTTTGCTGTCTAACAAGGTCCATTAGTAATGCATAAGAAATGACAAGAAATTTAAAAATAGACAATGTATAAAATGAAATATTATATAAAAAATTTTAATTGAATTTTCTGAAAATAATCTCGTCTTAATTATCATAAAAACAAGTATGTTAAAATTATTATAGTATTCATGTATAAAAAAAGATTTCATTAGTATAGAATCTGGATGAGCAGGTATTTTTCTATGGAACAAGGAAACATTTAAAACATGATAAATTTATTGAATAATTTGAAAACTTTGTCTTGAAAATAAAATTTCAAATCTGATTAAAATAATTCAGGATTCCATTCTTTAAAATTTCAGTCTTATAAATTATTTTTTTAAAGCTGAAATTTTATAGAATGAATCATGAATTATTTTAATAAGACTTGAAATTTTGTTTTCAAGATAAAGATTTGAAACTATTCAATATATTCTTCAACGTACTGCTAATTAATAAAATTGGAAAAAATATCATTTGAGGTCATTAGAATCTTCAATTTAACACTAAAACGTAAACTTATTCTTAAAAGATAATTCAAATGATAAGTAGTTTATTCTAGGTTAATAATTTTTTCATTTTTATTTCAAGGCAATTTTCTTTCATTTTTTTATATGATTCAAAGGAAACATTTTAAATATTTTTAGACGTAAAATTTTAAATGTAAAATATAAATGATGGTATCTCACAAAACAGTAATTTATTTTAACATTGAATAAATTAAAATATTAATAATCATTGTAATTATAAAAATTTGACTTAAAACAAAGAAACAGTCGACATATTTTGTCATTTGTGACTTTAAAACGATAACCTTTCTTCAGTCTTTTTGAGATCCAATTTAATAACACAGCATACATTTATTTACCTAATAATTTAATTTCTAATATTTGTAGAAAATATGTAGTTAAAATGACAAATCCATATTGCTATTATAAAATACTAAATATAAAATAAATAGAATTAAATATGCATGAGTTAATTAGTTGATGTTGGTTTTCCTGCTTTCTAATTGATATAAAGGAGAAACAACCTTTACAAAAGAAAAATGACTAAAAATTTGTTTCATTAAATTATAATTTTAAAGGGATTTATCCCTCTTAGGATAGATCATTCTTTATTGGAAATAAAAGTAAGCTAAAATAGCTATAAATAATAGTAATATGTAATGATTACTGTTATTTAAAAGTCTCAGTTTTTAAAATATTTTTGGATGGCAATGATTTTTCCATTTGAAGTGAAAGTATATGACAGGGTGAAAATATTTTGTATAATAAAAGAGTGGCATAAGTCTAATATATTTTATGTAAAAATGCGTAAATTCATTAAAAACCACATAAAATCAAAATTCCTCTCAGAAAAACAAACCTAAATTAACAAAGAATTGTTTCATAAAAAGAGTTTTAAATTGTTGATCGATAAAAACTAATTGCTTCAAAGGAAAAAAAAAAAATAGAGAGAGAGCAAGCAACACATTGCATATCATATAGACATTTTAAAAGTTGCAACAAAAAAGATAATATGAACAGATTTCCAATCTTAATGATTTAAGGAAAAATTCACTGACTTTTACTTAACACATACAATATCCTTGTGCACCACATGTGTAAAGCATGAAGATTACAGAAGTAAGTTAACTTAAAAACTAAATTTTCATGCATAAATAAAACGAATAAAAGCAGAGAACAGCAGTATAGACTTCACGAAAACAAATGTTCATTGCCCAAGTCACGCTGAACAAGTTCAAGTCGTTCTGCAAGCCTAATCTAGGGCCATCAAAGGTAGGGCATGAGAAAATCAGATGTTCCACATCTTAAAGTACTTTCTTTAAACAGTCACATAAACTGTTTGATCTTCGATTGAAATGAATAAAGTAACTGCAAATTAACGATGACATTAAATCTACTTTTATTATATGTGCTCAAAAATTTGCTTTAAAAGATCACGATTAAACTCCTTTATTTTTCAGATTCTCATCAAAGAATAATCTGAAAAACCTCAATTCCAAATAGTAAATAACTTATTAAAATTAAGTTTTTAATTTAAATAATATAATAAGAATGGTAAGCGCATTGCTATTTGTAAATATAATTTTTTCTTAAATTAAATATTAATTAACTAATTAATTCCTTTGAGTCAACTTAAGCACTTACTTTTACCGATTGCCTTTATTTGTCTAATCTAGTAAATTTTAAACCGAAACCACAAGAAAAATACAAACATTTTATTTTGAACAATAACACAAGTAAATGATTTTTCTTGAATAGTATACATTTTATGCCAACTGATTCAGCAATAAGCTGAAAAAGAAGTCTTCAATAAAACTGTTACTCAACATCCTTTTCATAAAAGTGTATATAGATTGTATATGACAACTATTTATAACATGAGTAAATTGAGAATTTAAAATAAAAAATTTTTAAATAATTTGATCCTATCGGTTACCGTTTTATACCAGAAATTAATTAAGTTCTGATTCAGATTAGGGAATATTTTAATTCGACATTATCTGCTTCAAACATGGTGCATATTTATCCACAAGCAGGATATTATTCGTAAATACTATAATAGATTTCTTTTGATGAGTATTGTTAAACAATTTTTTTTCATGAAGATGTATGGAGACCTATAACAGAATTAGTTGTGATCAGGAACAAAAAAATTAAAACATCGTGTATCGATTAGAAGCACTTAATGAATACAGAATAGCTTCGATTACATAAGGAAAATATCAAGCATTTTTAAACAAATTTAGAATAAAACATTATGATGTTTTCAGAACTGGAAGCAGAACATTGACTGTGAATGAAATATGAAAATATAAATTTAGCCAATCCGCAAGTTATAAATCTAGTAACTATTCATTTTATGTTATTACTGACTAACTTAACAAATGAAATATAACTTACCATGACAATCTCCCTTGAGGCCCGTGCCGTAGTAACCTTTCTCACATAGACAAGCATAATGTCCATTTGTGGTCCCACACGTGCATTGAGCTTTCTCATCACAGCAGTCAGCACCTTCAGGACAGAGTTTGCTGCATGCATGGTGTTCTTGATCTAAGTAGCTGCCAATTTGAAGATCTGTTAAGAACGTACATTAAAGTGAGTGGTAAAATATACCTAATATTCAAACTTAGTTCTTTGTGTTATGATTTATTTTTTATGAAACTACAACAAAAACTGTTCTTGCGTAAAGTTTCTCAAGTAATTGGAGCTTAGATGCGTCTTAAATTAATATTTTTTCAATATTTGATTAAAATATGTCTCAACAGTGTAGTTTTGAATTGAAAATAATTAAAATAAGTTTTTAATACTTAGAAACGCTTGTAAATACTGGGATATTTTTCATATTTCATTACATCTATTGCATAATAACTACGAATTTGTTCCAATATTAAACTCTCCCCACAAAAAGTATAATAAATATTTCTTTTCATTTAACCAAAACTGAAATAATTTGACTGTTTATAGGGAAAAAATTAGTTCTACATTTATGTGATTCTAAATTTTATTTGTATAAGTTCAATAACATGAATATAATTTATTAACTGAAAATTTTTATCCTTTTTTTTATTTAACTATACTTTCAATAATTTATTCAGCTAGAATATTCTAATTATTATTGTAAAATAAACTTTTCCCCAATTTTAAGTGCATAGTAGAATTATTAAACATTTTTAAGATTCCAATCTTAAGCAAGTCATTTATTTTTTAATTAATTTCAAATTTGAACAAATTAAGGATATAAGGGTGAAATTCTCCTATGGGAGATAATTTTGTAAAAAAGAAATGCATAGATATGCTCATGCATGAGCAAACTTCAAAATAAAACACATGGAAGAAAAGTTTGAGTTAGGTTGGTTATGAAAAAAACTGCTTAGCAGTTTTATGCTTTCATTTAGCAACGTTAAATTGTTCCTTGAAACGTAACATGGCAAGTAGATTAATAAATGGAGAAAATAGACTTAATTAATATTGATTGAGATTTCGTATGGGATACTAACAAAACACGTATCAAATACTAATTATAAAATAGCCAAAACCAGTTGATTAAAGCAATAGGGAAAGACAAGGGAAGAATTAGGACCTCAAAAAGTAAAATAGACGAGACTCAGTATACATTTTTTACTAACATCAAATAAAGGAAATTACAGCATTAGTATTATGAAAAAATTCAGTAACAAATAAAAAATATCTCCGATTCCAAATTTTATTATGAAATAATTTTCAGCTTAATAATACTTAGGAAATGAGAGTATTGTGTGATCTATAGTTTATTTTTACGATAAATACCATTAGTCTGATGAGAAGCGATACAATTTATCATTGTCTTTCTGGTTTTAACCAAGCAGATTTTCTAAAGACGGGAAATATGCAACGTGTGATATTTTTCCTGACGTTAGATATGTACGAAACTTTTTCATCTCATTTATCTTTTGGAATTATTGAAATTCTAAAATAACTTTCTTATCTTGTATTCACAAGATTTTCAAGATAGCTAAAGCACTCAATTATGCGTTTATCAACACATGATTATACAAATACATCTGTGTTTTTGTCTTACTAATTATTTCTTAATGTCTTGATCTCTAAACTAATTAGAATAGCAAATATTAGTTCAGATTTGTCTCTCAGATAAATCTGAACTACTATACTAAGTAATTATAAAAAAGATGGTGAAGGAGTTTTCTGAGTTACTTTAACAAAAAGGGAGTCTGATAAAATGCTATAACTTGAAAAATTACATATCGGGAATACTCAAAAAAAGTGTAAGGCCTCAAGGTATTGAATTTAAATTAGTAATTGGCCATGAAACAAATAAATTGTTGATTCTTTATGATACTAAAATTCCAATTTATTGAAATTTTAGATGTATCGATAAATGCATAAAAAAGCACGATGACCAGTAAGGACAACTGGGCAGTTGAAAGAGATTGTTAATAATAATATTGACTAAAAAAGATTATTTCTTGAAAACCTGGGATTTTCGTCGTCATATAGAAAAAATGTAAAACTTATCGATATCAGCTTATGGCTGGTTAGTTGGTTTCGTGTCAAGGATAGAAAAAATATTCAAATAAGACCGAAGGTCTCATAAACAGCATCTGCAATGTGAAGACAATTTTTTTTGTATAAATCTCCCCATGGGTTGTCACTGAGTTGCTGCAATTGCGCCAGCATAGTGGGCAGCTAAAAAGGTGTTTGGGAGTGAGTTCAATGTCTGAAGAATTTTTGCAGTGGCAGTATGTCCTTGTCCCGTTTTTATGAGTCTTCATTCTCCTGAAGTGTCCTGCCCTGAGTGTTGTCAATGACGAGGCGAGGGTTCTCTTGGTACTGATATCTGGAATTTTATACTTGATTTTGATTTTTTTATCAATTAGTTTTGCCCTATAACCGAATAAAAACATCTTATTTGAGTCCCTTTTGTGTTCCCAGAATTAAATAAAGGGACGTGAATATATTTATATAATAAAATCTTACATCATATGCGGAGTGTGTAAGAATGCACAAGATTTCGGATATTTATTTTGATAGATAAACTGTCTTTCAATGAGAAATAAGACATAAATTTCTTTCAGTAAGAGAGGCGTATACCCGTGGTGTAAACTGTAGTAACATTAAGAACTGTATGGTATATTAAATCTAGAATTTTTCGGTTTAATAAACTCTCAGATACAAATGCGTAGCATCTGTAATCTAGACGTACAATGATAGATTGATATATGGAATAAAGGGGGGATATTTTTTGCTTCCTATGTGTTATATGTTTAGCTTTTAGAATGTTGATATTTCCTGAGTCTCTTCTTTAAATTTTAATGTGTTGTATAGAAGTCCCAAATTATCAATAAAATATAGACTGAAGATTTTTGTCTGCTTAGTAAATTCGGTTTTTTTTTTCAAATGTTAGAATGACAGTTTAACTTATATGTTGAAGGTTTATTGAATTAGTTTTTGATTTGGTTTATTGAATTTATAACTGTTTGTTGAGCAACATGGAAGATAATGTCGTTCCCGTATATGAAGTACAGAATCAATTGAAAAAGAATTTCATATCGTTACTAAGTGAATCACAAAAAGGAAAAGAAATAGTGCCGTTAGCTTTGAAAAAACCTTTCATTAGAGACTATAAGCTGAAAAAAGACTGAACTTTGCTTCATGCTAAAACTTCTTTTTTCCGAAGAGTTCAGAATGAAAGGCGTGTATATTTCCTTTAATATCAACCTAAAAAAACTTTTACATAAAACTTTTAGAGCACACTGAATTCGTAAGGTGTGATATACCCATGACTGCATACAATATATTTTTTACTGAGAGTGTGGAACAGTCATATGGTAATAAAGCATATAATGAATCCTATCACATGTTTTATAAAGCATAATTCTATTATAATTTCAGTGACAAATATTTCAAATAAGACATTATGACTAAATTACATAGAACTAATGACATTATTATGCTCATTCACACATTCTGTGTAATTTTACATAAAAAACATTATGAAAGTTAGTAAAAAAAGAGCTGAAAGAATTACTGAAATTGATATTTCACTAAGCTCTTTTGTTAGTATTAATTCAAAATGTTTTGAAAAGGGACGATATCTATTAAGTAAGAACTATTTATGAATGACAAAAAAATGATAAAGTTATACTTAATAAACGTTTCAGAGTTTTTACTTCGATTAATTTGGGATCACCTAATATTTTTATACTGAACAATTTCTATCTGGGTCTCAGAAAAGAACAATGGAATGAATCTGCAACAAATATATATATATATCTATTCAACTTTCAGTAAAATATATCTCATATAGAAAAAGCATTATGTTATTTTTTATGAAGTATTTTCTGTCGAAAAGTATTTTAAATAATAACTTATGAATATTCCGCACAAGTTACGTCAAATAATTATTAAAAGACACAAATTACAGAATGTTTCATATTAATTTATCAACTAACATTTTGTAAAAATAATTTTCATGGATTTAAACATTAAAATTTTATACATGCTATTGCTTCATTTTAAAGAGAGTGCCAGCTTTTTATGTGTTGCATTAAAAGTTAACTTTCTTAATAATCGTAAAATATAAATTGTATTTTATTTGTATAGTGAAAATTAAAAGATGTAAGTTTTTTTTTCAATTGATATGAATCCTAAAGTTCATTTAAATCAAATATTATAAATTTGCGATAATTATACTATTAGTCGCGTTTCTTAATAAAATAATTAATTTTATAAAAAGAAAAAAATAACATATCTGACCAAATTATATAGTACTTCCTTTAAAACGTCTTTTAATATATCTAACTCTAGAAAATTTCAGTTAAAAACATTGTTTTAATAATAGAAGGTTTTGTTTTAAGGCCATTATACATAATATTTGATGGAAAAAGATAATTTTAATTCTTAAGTCATGTGAAAGAAAAAAATACTTAAAAATATTACATTTTTTATTTTCAATATGTTTATAAAGCAATTATATGTCTCATAACTGAGATTCTGTAGTTAAGAAGATTTTTAGAGGAATTACAAAAAGTTCATCATCAACTACTGTAAAAATACGCTTTAAGCCCTTAATTGAACTTCTAGAACTGATTTTACTTTCACTTAATTTTTATTTTTACATTTTATTGATTGATTATTTAGATAGGAAAACTTTTATGTATGATGCCATGCATTAGTTTTTAGAATTTCAAAAGTTCGGATTCACATTTAGATACATTATATGTTTTTCTTTTTTTAAAGAAAAAAGGATTCGAACCTTCATGCAAAGCTCTTCTTGCCAAAGCTTCGAACTCCTCGAAACTGTCGAGAATGTAACTATGTTCTTCGGGAGGATCAGAGGCCATATCGTACAGTTCTCGAACGTTTCCATTCTGAATGCCAAAAGTGAAGATCTCCACCTGTTGCTCCCTTAGGACTTTCGCTGCTGGTCTTGGGTCACCCCCGTTGGAATATCCGTCTGTGACTAGAAACACAGCCTTAGCCGCCCTTGGTCGGGCTTTATCCAGAACTTCCTAGAACATGATAAGAAAATAGTACTTTAGATTTCATTGTCTTTCAGTTTAGATATTCAAGAAAAGAAATTTATTAATGAATCCGAGAATTAATATTAGTTATATATTTTCTATTTTTATTTGATATATCTTTTCTTTTTCCTTGGGAAAATCTTCATTAAGTGATAATACTGTTATTTTAGGGTTTCTTTTATCAAACTTATATTTATTCCTCAATATTTTTTTTTTACTAAAAACAAAGTTACTCAACAAAAGCTCATAAGTTTCAAAATTTAAGTCAAATTATAAACATTTTTTAAAATATGTTATATTACCGAGACATTTCAAAATCTATTACAAAATATATTAGGACAAACTCTGAATCTCACACTTTTTTGAAGTAGGCTGTATTGCAATAAAAAAATATTTGCCCAAAATATTGCGCAGTAAATATTAAATATAGTGAATAATTTAAAACAAATTTTTAAGAAGCAATTTATGAAGTATCAAAATGGTCTTGCGTTATATTTTCAAGTTATTCATGACTTTTAAAAAGCATTTATCTTATCAATGAAACCATAATGAAAATAATTCTTAAGGTGTTTCTTAATGACGAATCTTTAAAGCAAGCTGAATTTCAGATGAAATTTGAAATGAAATAATTATTAAATTTTTTTATTTTCCAACAAATGTAGATATTTAATCAATCTTTTAAATAAAAAATAGGTATCATATTATTCATTATTTATTATTAAAAAATTTAATCATTTTAGGAATAAATTATTTAAAATGATGTAATAAATATGTATTTTGTATTAAAGCTCTATTTTGAAATTAACTTATTTAGACAAAATTTCATCGTACATGTGTCTTTCAACTAACAAAGTAATAATGCGTAAAGTTTAAGCACTTCTACAAATTTATATAAATACTGCATTCTTATTAAAAAAAATAGATTTTCTAATATTCGGTAAATGAATAAGATAATAGTTTAATTTTTCAAATTTAAAATTGATTTATAAATTTTTAATATTATTTAATATTTAATTTGTTGTGTGTGTTTGCACTCCGAGGTCACCTTTTGCAGAGTTCTTTCGAAAAAGCACTCAAAATAGCTTTCAAACGAATACAAAGATTTACATCAGGAAGGAGCATAACTCATGAACTACTAAACTAAAGATCATATTTCACAATTGCGTATACTGGAAAAAAGATTTTAAAAACAAAGCATTTTCTTAAATTCTTTATTGATATATTTCATAATGTGCACTAAGATTAAGTTAACAGATCAACATTATTTGCTGCAAAAAATATCTAATTTTAAATAAATGGATTTGTTTTGCAGTAATTTTTAGATTCTTCGTGATTCATTCAACATATTCCACTTTCATTATAAAGCTTGGATTTATTGCATCAAGCTCTTATTATGATTTAAATATATTAGAAATTTTTCTGCATATTTTACCTAATTTTATTGGTGAATTCAAACAGAACTTTTTTTATTTAAGAATAAATTGTTGTATAAAATTCAATTTTAAATCACTTTACCCGGATTTTAACAGTTATATAGTACGTTTAACTTGTTAAAAAATAAAAAAATATGTATTTTAATTTAGTTTTTTTTCAAGCTTATGATAGAACGAAAATGTTATTTGAAAAAGAAATTAAATTAATTTAACAAAGTTTTCTTATCTGGATTAATTGTATTTTAAAACTCTAGGAAGAAGGATAATTATTTGATTAACAATTTTCAGGTATTTAGGGGTATCAAAATAAATTAAATTTAACCACATAGATTTTTTTTATAACTTAAATTTTTAACTGAGA
This sequence comes from Latrodectus geometricus, assembly GCA_026290005.1. Taxonomy (NCBI): domain Eukaryota; kingdom Metazoa; phylum Arthropoda; class Arachnida; order Araneae; family Theridiidae; genus Latrodectus; species Latrodectus geometricus. The sequence goes on along the minus strand of JAPDSC010075773.1, from coordinate 404,904 downwards.
GATTTCATTTGTTCTCTAGAACCCAAATTTTAATTTCCTATTAAAAATCGTAATGTTGTTGAAGATGTCGAAAGAAATTGGTTTAATTTGGAAAGTAATTCGTTAAAAGTGCAAAAAGTATGAAGATTAAAAAAACTTCATACGAATACAAAAATATACTTTCTTTTCTTCCTGGAAGATAAATTACTATATCAGAAAAACGTTGAACTTATGATGTGAATATTTGTATTAACAACTAAAATGTTTCTCACCTATTTAAAGTATATCAAATATCTTTCTTTACTTTATTGTACAGAATTGCAAAATTCATTAATAAATAATAGCCACTATAGATATTCTTCTGATATATTCTGCAAAGTATTTTTCTTTATAGAATATAAAAAGTACTCTCAGTTTAATGAATTAAAATTTAAACCTGAATTTTCTCGTGATTTTAAATGATAACTTACCCCTTATATATGCATTAAATGTTAAAGAAATATGAATCACATATATTTAAAAACATTAATCATCCTTTGAGGAATGTATTTTGCGTAACTAAAGAAGGATTACTAATACATAAATAAAATTTAGAAGTGAATTTTCTGACTTATACAAAGAAAAGAATAAAATTGATATTAAAGGAAAGCATTCATAAACTATGACAAGGCCTTTCGCTATTCTGTATTACAGTTTCATAGCTAATACTTAATTTACACTTGACATTAAAAGTCGGCAAAGCGATTGCTGACAGACTCAGATTCATTAAATCATTTCAAGTCAAACAACGTTCAAACTGATGTAAAACTATATAGAAGAGAATACTGAATATTAACTCTAATTAAGAAGCGAGCGTCTTTTCCCTTTGACATTCGGATGCCTCATTAAAAAAGTTGATGGCGCACATCGACTAGCATATGACTACGATCCGAAATGAGATAAAACTTAATACTGGCGCCACCGAAGTTCTATTCTTTTTATTACGTCGCAATCTTTTTCCTGAAAAGTTGGGTGAAGATATTTGGAGGAGAGTGCACCCAAATGTAAGGAAAGATCAAATAATTATTTCACACAACTAATGTTTTCCACAATCAAATGTCTAAGAACATAATTAAACTTAGTTAACAAATATTAAGTTCATCACCTTCATTTGATGTTAGAAACTAAAAAAAAAATCAGTTTGCCTATTAATAATGTTTAAAATAGTTTTGTTTGGAAACAGATATTTTTAACAATTATTTTAAGAGTCCCAGTTGAAAACATAATTTGTAATTTAAATGTTTCTTGAATTAAATCAAATCTAAAAATAGTTAAGCAAATATTCATGGAATTTACGAAAGTTATCTTGGAAACAAAGCCTGATTATTTCTTGCTATCTTTAAAGAATCTTGCTATCTATTTCGGATTTATTTTAGATTAAATCAGATACTTAGTTATGAAACCGCATAAAAATATCCCATCAAACTTTAAATTTATCATTTATATAATAAATTACATTGAAAAGTGTATTGTTTTCATTTTGATACATAAATATTATTTTAATCAACAACGTTTGCGCCACGTAATGATTTCAAAAGTTTAATTCATAAAAGATTTCAATTTTCAATGCAATTAGGAAGTCAATAACAACTCTAAATTAAAATACTTAAAACTGTAAACAATTTGAAATTATAAAATTTGTGGGTTACATATGATTTAACATTTTTAAAATTTTCCTTGATATATCAAAACCAATTCTAATGATTTATGAATTAACAATGAAATCAATTATTAAAGAAATACTGAAATAATGCTTCTTTACATACTTGACAAAAACACTATGCGTACTTCTTAATAATACGAGTTAAAAAAGGATTCTTAAGGAAAGGAACAGTATTAGAACTAATTTCATGAAAAATTAGTGCCTCTTTTATGAAATTTGAGTAAAAGTTATAACTGATTCAAGCTTTATTACACTTGAGTCTTGATTTTACCATAATTTATGCTATTTAAGATATTTTTTTAAATTACAATGCTTCCCTTTGGAATACAGTATTATAATAGAACCTCATGTAGGGAACAAATGGAATATTTATACCCGTGTTACCTGGGAAAGTTTATGAATGTTTGATGATTTATACTATAATGAGTTATTTATTTAATTAGACAAAACTATACATGCATGTGTGCGTACAACACATGCACATTGCTTAAAATTAATATTACAAACTCAAAGTCAAATCATTCACAATATTAAAAAGCATCCAAGCAATTTGAAGACTCAAAAATTATTCTAAGAATAAAATTAAGATTATTTAAAAAAAAAAAAACAGTTGCATAGAAATTTAAAAAAGAAATATTTTTAAGCAAATTAAGTTTTATCTATTAAATTTCTTTTTAAATAAAAATAGTTAAATAAATGGAAATGAGTTTAAAATGATCAAATGTTTATTATAAATACAATAAAAAATACCAATGTGTACTACTTATATACATAAGAATTCAAAAATCCATTAAACACACATTCGTATTATCTATATTTATTTCTTAAAATTTCCAATTTCATATTAATAGTACACTGATATTTACATTTATGTACAAGGGCTTAGTGTAATATGTATTAACAATTTTCTATATTGAAGCCTTGTAGGAAAAGTTACAGGAACTCGTAGCTTAAAAGAAAAAGGAGATATTATTTAAATATGTTCTCAAATAATATCAATGTTAGGTGTAAGAATGAATTTTTTAATCAGGAAAAATGCCAAAATTCATAAAAAGTTGTATTTATACTTATAATGTAAGAAAACGTATGAAACTGAAAACAAATTTATAAATTGGAAATCATCTAATGCTTTTGTAAAAATTTGATGCTAATTGCTTAAATATTCTGGGTTCTAAATTTTTCTTATTTTTAAAAAAAAAAAAAAAAAAACTGAGTGCTGTTTAGCTATATTAAGTTTAATAGCCAAAAAACGTCTATGGTAAAAACGTTACGCTGTATTTATAACGTTAATAATAAATACAGCGTAAATTGCTTTTTGCATAGACTGTTCACATAAACTATTCAGCTGTCGCAATGCAGGAAATCTGGAAAACTCTCAAACACTCATCCTGACAAAATTAATCGCAATTTTTTGCTGATTGCTTTTTTGTTATATTTGACACTGAGAAAAAGTCTAACAGCCGAAGAGCGTTGTAAGACATTTGAACATCTTCCACTTGTTGCTTTTCGGAAGACAACTGCCAGTGGACTGTATTCAAGTCCGTAAAGAATGCCAGTCATCGAAAGGAAGGAAATATTGAAAACTCTAAAGCACTCACACAACAGATGTGCATTCAGAAAACAGAAGCACAGCATTCATCCTCTGTTACTCAGTAATGGCTGGGATTCAATCCGGGAACTTTATCTTCAAACACTATCTTAAATCTAAGCTACGGTGAATATTACTATATATCTTAAATTATATCCCTATTTTCTTATTATTAATTTAAAACTGATAGGCTGTTACGTTTTTCTAAGTTATTTTTTTTTTTTGGGATCGTTAATTGCATCGCACAACTTAAGTAACTCCGTACTTCAAAGTAGGAATGAGATGCGACACGACGACATGAATGACGATTGTGGCATCCTATATTCATGAAGATATAATTATAATGGAGATTTAAAAAGATTTCCACAATTTAACTATCCAAATATTTACTTATAAAAGAAATTAACTATTTTTCAAATTCAGCTTATGATTGTACTATATATAAGTAAGCAAAACTTGATTAAAAATACAAATGAAGTAAAAAATAAAATCAAAAATAATTTTATCTTTTTTAAAATCTTATCAAGTGACTTGATTTAATATTCTCAATTAGAACAATTTAGCAACTTTAAAAATTTCCATTGATATATTATGCTTGAAAAAAAAATCAGCTTAAATCGTGTTGGTAAAATGATAAATGTTTTTTGGCGTCTTTAATGATAAACGTTTAGCATTTCTTTGGTCAAGAATGATAACAAATAGATCTATTATAATTAATTTGATAATAATTGAGGTACAGAATATAATAAGGAAAATAATTTATTTGCCTAATCAATCCAAAAATAAATTAGACGTGTCTTATTAATTAAAATTATTTGTGTTAAAAATGAAATAAGCAGATGTTTGAGAAAATTTCAAGTGAAATATTTGTTTTAAAAACATTATTATATTTAAAATAATGTATTAAAATAATATTTTTGTATCACAGAAAGAAATATTTTAAATTAGTCTAATAGAAAAAAATGGTTCACTTACAGTTGTAACATTTCTGGGTATATAATAATTGTAGTTATGAAGAAATGAATCTTAAATGAAATTTTCGAGATTAAAAACTCGAATCTCAATCTTATTTACTTAAAATTTACTGCATTATCAGTATTTATTAGTCTGAAAATTATTTAATTATTAAAATTTACTTATAATATTTTTTTTAAATCTTCATCAAAATTCTTTTTAAATGATTAATAAAAATTCGTTATTCAATTAAATTTACTTAGATCCAAAGTTTTTTTTATAAAAATATTTTAGTGATTAACTGTAGTGATTGATGCGATTTAAGGTCATTAATTTGATGTGATTTTTAAATTATCAATGCATTGAAATATTATTTAGTATATTTCATATGCTTGCAAAATTTGGTGAATCTTTAAGTTTGGAAAGTTTTCTTCATTGAAATTGTTCGTAAATTATATACAATTTTGTATATACAATTTTATATACAATTTTGTATATATTATAAAATATATACAATATATTCAATATTAATTCAACAATATTGAATATAATAATAATAAATTATATTCAATTTTGTTGAATATTTTAATATTATTGACAAGTACAATATGATCATTAACTTTTGAAAATTAATGTTTTTCGTTGAATAAATCAACTTGGTAAATAAATAAGACATATATTTCATTTGGTTGTAATGTTGATTTGTACGTTTCAATTATTTCGTATGATTGGATTATTTCATTCAATTATTTAATACAAAATCATTTGCTTTTTTAACACATATTTTAGTACTACTTTTGGAAAAAGCATATTTATATTTTGACGCTGGTGATCAGCGTTTATATTGCATTTTTCATAAGGCTTTCTAATAGTTACCATAAAGTTTTACCTTCCCGGAGAACTTCCCATTGAGAATAAGCCTTATTCATTAAGGAAGAAATTCGGAAAACTCACAAGCACCCACTTCAACCAATATGCATTTAGAGACCAAAAACATAACTTCCATTATTCAAGAGTAGATGAGAACGAACTCAGAAACTCTAATATCAAACCATAGCTTTCTCACGCATTTTTCAAATTATATAAAATAAACTTGAAAAATAGATCATATTTTATACTAACAAAATGTATGCACACATAAAACACGGATTTGCAAAATTATGTAAATAGAACCTCGAACTCTATTTAATTATTACCAAAATATGATAACCAAGAAGTTTGATTATAATCCATTCTAGAGCAATTTTAATAAGAATACATTTTTCTGATGCTATTAATTTATTAGCTATATTTTCAACAAAAAAGTTGATAACATTTCTATTTAAAAAAAATTCCGTAGACATTTAATACACTAATTACCGAAGATATTTAATATAATTGATACATTCACATTGAATTGCATCAACATTAATACAACTAATAATATATATAATTTATATATTTTAAAAATACTGATGTTATAGGGATTATTTTAACCAATCTGTGCATATTCTTGACATAGTCCATATAACAATCTTTCGCCAAAAACACTTTTTTTTTACCAAGGTATTATGCGTAAAAGACGTTATCCTTTTAGTATCTTCTGCATTAAATTTCACAGAAATGTAACTTTTTGAATAACAAAAATACTGAGTATTGCATAACCGTTATTAAAAAAATTAGTTGTCTCTTTTAAAAATTGACTCAGGCCTGCTATTAAAGACTACTCTGGAATCAAAAGAGCCGCGAGAGCATAAAAACGTCAGCAGAATTCGTGATTTTATCACACCATCCATTTTCCAGATGGATGGCGAGATGATACCCGAATGGTCGATGGCTCCGCTGGTGGAGCGACTACCCAAGTAGTGAAGGGTGGGTGCTGACCTTGTTTTGATGGACTGATCTTTGATTTATTCTCCAGAAAAAGGGGGAAGTGATGAAATATTCACATCCTCTCATTTTTCAAATCATTAATAAAAAAGTGAAACTAACGATTACTTGGAAATATATTTTAATTGGCCACGATATAAATCAATTCATGCAAGAAAAAGAAACCATTCTTTTCTAGATTCATCATGTAAGCTCAACAAATCGCTTTACTTTTATGAATAACTTAATTCTTTAACTTATGAATGAGGTATGATTCCTTTAATACTATCTTTCTTTGTTTTGAGGTTTATAATTATTCATAAGGTTTTGAACTATTTATATCTTTAAAAATAACTTTGAAATTTTACTTACAACATCAGAAATAGGATATATTTCGATAAATTATATAAGACAAATTTTAGAATTTAATTATAGATTTTAAAATATCATAATAAAAATTTAAAGCATATGACACATTTATAAATTAGAGAGTATAATATTTAACTAGAAATGAATTAATTATTTATTAATTTTTAAGACAATTTCTAGAATCGTTTTTCATGGCATTTTAAAATGATATTTTGGAAAATTAAGGGTAGTTACATAATTGTAAAGAACTCTCCTTAAAGTTTTACTTCATTTTTCTTGCAAAATTCTGAATTCATTTTTTAAATATCCCAAAAAAATTATATTCTTTTAAGCTTGTAACACACAAAAAAAAATCTGAAAGTTTAAAATCAGCTTAGTAAAGATCGTTTGCTATTGTTTATGAATGTTTCAATTAAATAAATTGTTCTAAAAATGTTTGATTTAAATTCTGCATTATTTAAATATTTTATATTTATATCAAATCTAGTTATAAGACTAAGAAACAAAAAATTTTAATTCATTAAAAATTTAGCCATCTTTTAAACTAACACGGTTGATTTTTATTTTCAGAAAAAAATCCATTTCATAAAAAGTAATCAATTAATTTAGGAAGAAATCATGAAAATCTATATTCTCATACTGATTTCCCGATTATAAATTTAAAAAAGTTACAAGTTACCAAAAAAAAAAAAAAAAAAAAAAAAAAAAAAAAAAAAAAAAAAAAAAAACAGAAAAGAGAGAGAGATAACAGCCTAGGAGCCTAAGAAAAATTTTCCGGAAAACGTAAGTTGGAATTTTGTAAATTTTGTTAACCCATCTTTCAATATTCGTTATTTAAAACTTTTTTTAACTAGTATTTCTTACATTATAACTAGCCATCTTTAGATTCCATTCTTTTTTTTTATTTCATGAACAAATTTGATTTATTTATATTTTAGCAAATCATATCAATATATGATATATATAGCAAGTCATATCAATATAAAAAAATGAGTTCAACTAAAGGGTCTAAAGCTGTATGAACTACTTGTCTTTGTTTCAGAACTATAATTTCTACCTGCACATATTGCAATTATAAATTTGCTACAAGATTTCATTTCATTATGAATTAACTTGTAGCAAATTTCCATGCTTTTCTGGTTGATTATTAATCTCACAAATGCAAATTACTCAGTAAAAATGTGAATCAAAATGTTAAATCTACCTGACTTAAATATTTGATAAGTGTTTTTAATAATTATCAATTTCCGCATATTATTTCTAAAATTCATATTTGAAAGAGAAGCTCTTGTTTATTCATTTCTTAAAACCTTCTCATCAAGTTTAATAGACATATTTACAATTTGAAATATAGTAAACATACTTTGGAAAACTTTTTGTATGCGTTATTTTCTGTAATTCTCAAATGTTTGTACATTATTTTCAAGATTTATATATTTCAATGACAATCTCATTATTCATTATTTTGATTTCCTAATTTTGAAAAAGATTTTGTTTAAGTATAATTTTAATAATATCAATCTGTCAATATAAATTGACTAATAAAAGCTTCATTTGTCTACCATATATTTAATTTAGATAAAATGAATACACCAAAATATAACATTATTTATTTATACCCCATCTAGTATATTAGCAGATATATGTGGTATATATCATAGTTCACACATAAATTTATCAACTATAATTTGCGATGCATAAAATTTTTATAAAATGAATCATGAGACACAATTCAACTTTTGTATGTAATTTTTTCCATTTGATTAGTTTTTTTATTTTATTTTATTTTATTTTTTGTTTTTGTAAAATATTGGGTTGTTCGGAAAGTTGTTTCGTTTCATATGAAAATGAAAAACGTATATCGAACAGTTATTTTATTAAATTGTAGATTGTCAATACTAGTCCAAATACCTTTTACCATCTTTGTGGTCGTACCATGATTTCATACTCATAAAACGGTTAGTTTTCTTTAGAAAAAACTGATTCAGGTGGGAAAAACGAAATGACTTTCCGAACAACCCAATAGAATATTTGAAATCTTTTTTTACTATACTGTATTTTAATTTAAGTGATAAATTTCAAATGAGTTGGAATTAAATTTGAGTGATAAATTTACAGCGAAATTATATTTAAAAAGTACATAAATATGTGTTTTAAATTTCTTGAATATGAATTGGTTTTGTACTAGATTACATATGTGAAGTGATTTTTTCTCTTAGTATTTTTTATTTATGTATTCTTTTATTACGTTAAAAGTAATCAAATCATCATAAATGTAAACATAATTTTATGACTGCTTTTATGGTTTGGTTTTAGGTAATGAATCTTTAAGCACATTTTGGGTTTCAAATATTTTTAGTAACAATATGTTCTATTATGTTCCTTCTTATTTCCTGTATTTTCATAGGAATAATGATGAAATATATCATTTATGAAAACGCAGGTGGTCGTTGGTAATTAGAAAATCATATGCATGAATGTTTTCCAATGAAATATTTTAAATATTGCATTACGAAATGGAAGGTCGGTGGTGTAGTAGTAGCGTTTCAGGTCCGAGTTTCTATCCTCGTGCTAGGTAGATGGACTCAGCCTTTCCTTCCTTCAGTGAGTCGATAAAACTGAGTATCTAGCATGCTTAGGAATTAAACCGTGGGGTTTCGCATTAGGATGATCACCTAACCAGGGCATGTACTTCGCACCCCAGAACACTCGGTCAAGGAAACTGATATCGGTACAGTAGACCTTGGTTACTTGGTGAGCTGTTATGGCACAACAGCCTATCGTTCAGTTTAGCATGACAGAATTTTTAAACTTTGAAAAAATTATGTAAAATAATCCACAATCTAACAAATCCATGAAAATAGCGATAATAAAACAATAAATTGTTATTCTATGGTTATTACTTTCTTCGAGCATAAAATTTAAAATTTATTTTAGTGTGAAGATTATTCAGATAAAATTATTAAACTATATTTATGTAAAAAAAATTGCTTTGTCCTTGAGTGCCATGTTGAATTTTTATTTGAAAGACAATGATTGATTTCATAAAATAAAAATATGATATGCTTCCCATTCCTTCTAGATAGTTCTCCACTACAATCAAAACTCAAACAAGCACCAAAAAATGCTTACCGTACATATTTTTTTAATTACTTCATCGCAAGACTTGTTTGGGATAGCAAATGATGAAAAAATAAAAGAAAATGATGGGGCTTAGGGTATCTGATATAGGGCACTCACTTCAGAGTGGAAAATTAAGACTTGATCCTATCTACTACTGAACAATGGATATGATTGTTGCATTTCTATTTTTCTTATTTTTAAGATATGTTAGTAGAATCTATGACACTTTTATTGAAAGCCAATATTTGTATATCTTTCAAGACTAGATTACTAATAAGTTACACATTTTATAGTATAACTATATATATATATATATATTCAGAGTTCGCAAAATGGTCTTTCAACTATTTCCTGATGAATGATTTTCCTATATCAATCAACCTTTTTTTTTTATCTTTCTATAGGTTATATACTTAGAAAGCAAATAAGAATAATTGAAATTTTGTTATTTCTAATTTAAATTATTATTAATTAAACTTTTCTATGAAAATTAATGATCATCTAGAAATTTGTAATAGTTCTCGCGAATTTTACATTTCTATTCGAAATTCCAGTCTCAGTTATTGAAAAGTCAGTAAAAACATGTATTTTTTAGGTATTCATTTTGATGTTCCAGTTAAAATCAAAGCTTCGATTTTTTGGCATTAATTGTACATGTGAGAACTTTAAAACTACATTTATTTTCTGATGGTAAAATTATATAATTCATTACAGAATCCTTTTATTTATTAGTTTATTTTTTATTAGCTCAAAATCTTTTTAAACTCTCTCAAAATCTTTTGCAAATTAGACAAAACGTTTTTGCATAACTTTGTCTACGAAATTGCTTACCATAATAAAAAATTGCGTTTCAAATAAATTTAAAAGTTAAAATAATGTTATGAGAGGGATTAAATATTTTGAAACATTATTGCAAATCTATTCATAGATTCATTAAACTACTTTAAGCTATGTAAGCAAATAATAGAATGCAGATTGAGATTAGTTTAATTAGATTAACATTAAGTTCTTACAATTACATGTCAGAAATTACAAGAATTTACATTATGATTAAATCACTATATAAACAGTTTATTATATTTTTAATATATATTATTAGTTATTTTTTAATATTTACTTGCATTTTATATACACATTAATTTATTACTAACATATACTATCTATTTTTAATATATATTAACATTTTAGACATTTTCAGCTTTTGAAATTTTATATATAATGTGATTATTAATATTATAATGTATTTAAAATTTGAAAAAAATTAAGGTGTATACTTAAAATATTACCAAAAGAGATGGTTTCAAGAGTTTAATAATTATTACATCAGAATTTGTGACTTGTATCAGGTTTCTATAAAAATTAACAAAACAAGACTTTTAAAGTAGTGTTTTACAAAACTAATTCCTTTTCTCTTATTTTATTACTTTTTTCAATATCACATGATGCAGTAACCTTATAAGGTATATAAAAATTAAATAGAAATAAACAAATAATATTTTTTAATTTTATATTACACCAAAAGTTTCTAAAAATAGATTTTCGTAAAAATATTTTAATAAACTATTGAAAGATTTGTATTGATCAAATACACATAGCTTAAAAACTATCATAAAGTTATGATAAAACTGAGAGCACACAAACAACTTGAAAATTGAAATTATTCAATAATATATAAATTTTGCTATTTCTTTTCCTTGAAAAACTTTTAATAATAATCACAGAAGCAGTTTGATCAAAATTTAAATTCAAACTGCTGAATCAAAAGTAGTTTAATTGCATTGAAAAAAATAGTGAATAGCTTAGCATAAGAATAGGTCCGGATATTGAACTGAATTATTTTTAGTATGTTTTGATACCACACACACAACTTATGGTGGATTTCAGACTAACGGCTGAATATTTTAGATTCATGGCGTAAATTACCATCCAGGAGGACTTATGATTCATAGATAGAGAGGGGTATTCATTTGTCACAAGGGAAGAAATCCTGAAAACTCGCAAGCACCTACCAAGATAGATGTTCATAAAGAAATCAGAAGCGCAATATTCATCTTCCGTTATTCGATAGCCGCTGGGATCGAGTCTGAGACCTTATATTCCGAACATTACTTCCTACCACTAGACCACAATGAGTCCTATAGTATGTTTATACTTTTTCATTGTTTTTCTAAATTAATGAAATTAAGTTTTTAGAGTAAAAGGTTAGAAAACTGCTTTTCCTATTGTTGCATGCTGCTGTTTCTTTGAAAGCAAATATTAGAACAATAATCGGACTATTATGATATCTAATAACACAGATGGTTGATATATTGCTTAATGGTAATTTTTTCGTACAAAGACTATACATAAATAGATTGGACTTACAGTTTAAAGTGGATTCTAAACTATTAAAACCATCCTCGCCCAAATATGGAATAAAATCCATGAGCCGTTGAACTGAAGAGCAAATTACTAATCATTCGGCTTACAGATCGATTCCAGTCTTTAGGTATTAAAGTGATAATTATACCATGTAATATGTATCGTATTATTTTATATTATTTAGGAAACTAAATGTGTTTCAGATAGAATTTAGATGATTCAAATTTTGTGGATTATATTAAGAATTTCAATCACTTAACAAGTACCATTACGAAGTCTTTTCAAAATTTATTAGAATATTAAAAGTAATCCATAATAATCTACGAAAAAGAATAAAACAGTGAAAAATATAAACGAGACAGTATTATTACTATATATATAAATACTAAAATAAAATTGAATGCTTCATGTTAGCCAAAATATCTTTCTGATTTTGCATAATGTGATAATTATGATACCTGAGATTTATGATATCAAAAAATAGATTCAATTTTAGCTATCGTAATAATAGATTACTTCATTTTTCTTTTGAAAAATTGACCATTAACCAAAAATGTTTTCTTCAACATTCGCTTTTTCTTTGGTTGTAAAATATTGCACTAAATAAAAACATTTAATTTTTGCTTTTCTCTTGATTAGAATGATTTTTTACGATAAAAATATTTACTAAACAATTCTATTTTTGCCTTTGTTGTTAATCCTGAATTTAAAAAGTGATTTTGTTACTGAATGATTAAGAACAAATCAAAATTAATATCCATGTATATAACTCTATTCCTCATTAATCATTAAGTAATAATCATGCTTTTTCGTATTAACAACAAAAGAAATTAAAATTTTTTAAAAGATTAAAAAGAGTTAAAATTTTAACAAGTAACTTATAATGACTTTCATTTATCATTCCTTCCCAAATAATTGAATATTTGCCATCTTTATTTTTAATTTTTACATTTCTTGATTTGCTATATTTTCAAGTCTTGGGGAATTATTTAAATAATAACTTAAAAAGGTTTTAAAGGAAATAAACTACTATGAAACCTAAACATTTGAATCACTTTTTCTCAGTATTTAACATAAAGATATTAAAAAATATTTGTAAAATTCAAAATTTCTTTAGTTAAGAGTAAAATATTTAAAAACTATATATTTTTTAAAGAAAATTTAGCATTTTTCTTGTAGTATTTTTATACTAAAAGTTGTACATAAAAAAAATATGATGAAATGGATCATTTAAACATTTTTAATAAGGTAACTGATTCAGAAAGTTATTACTTTATTAATATTTTTTACAAAAAAACATAGATTTTATGATTAATTACAAATATTAAAATATTTATGTATTTATTCCCAATTGTTTTTAATGTATATTTGTTAATATGAGATTTGGTTATTATATAAACATCAATCCTTATATTATTTGTTATTCCTAATGGATGAATTTTAAGGAGAAATTAAACTAAAAATATTTTCTTGTAATTCTTTCTTTTAAAGAACTTTTGAGGCAACTTATTTGAAAATTTTACTAATAAATAATTGTACCAAATTTTAATTATATTATTTTACCATCACTCTCATATATTGTTTAGTTTACAGTCTTCTTTCTACAAAATTGATCAATTGCGGAATGTAATTTTTTTAATGAAGTGAGCTATTTTCCACATTAACACGCATTAAATTAATCTTTAGAAGTTAAATGTTAAAACTCGTTTTAAACATTATGATTTAAATAGAGTGTAATTAAAAGCGTAGATCAACTGCATTTGTATAAAACAATAAGGAACGAAAAAAGGATTTTAAGGATAAAAATATATGTTTATTCTAAGCATCAACCTCTGCTTGTCTGTAAAAATTTTAACTATAATTAGGAAAATTTTTAAACCACTAATTTTTTATTAACCTAATAATTGTCATTTTTTATATCAGATAAATATAAATTTTCAAAAGGAAAATAATATTAAATAAGATTCTTGTTATGAGTAAATTACGGAAGTTTCATAAACACGCAGAGAAAAAAAAATTGATGATTACCTGGGCTTGAAGAACAGCTCCGAGGGTGTAAGTTCCACCTCCTTGATATGTGATAGTGGGGAGTTGCTCTTCAAAAAGAGCACACTTGTGATTGTTTACATCTGCTTCGCTCACATGATCAATGTGCTTGACCACTCGATTTTTGGAGCTGAAAGTGATGACGGCCACTCGTGTAGCATTGTACTCCACAGTGAAATCAGCCAACAATTTCTTGACGAATTTCAACTCATTAAAGAAATTTTCGGCACCCACGGACGCCGAGCTGTCGATCAGGAAGACAAGTTCGAGTTCCTTGTTAGGAGTCTTCCGGAGAGCCTCCACCTGTTTCTTGAGGACGGATCCCAGGACGTCCACCTTGGACTTTTCTATCTGATTGGGGAGTTTTTCCCTCGAAGCTTTTGAGCTCACTTTGACACCCCGGTTGAAAAAATCTTCGTAATTTTTGGGCCCCGACTTATAGTCGATGGCCAAACAAAAGCAAGACAAAAGACCCAGGGCCAAAATGAGCCTGGTGATTAGTGGGTTGGAGGAGAGCATCACCTCTTTCCGAAAGGCTTCATCCGAAGATCCTTCTTTGATTTACAAATCCGACCGCGTCTACTCGCCCTCACGCGGCAAGAGAAAATGAAAGATTGAGAGAGAAAGAAGTCGCCGGCTGACTCCAGAATAAAGGTGTCACAGGGGGCGCTGCGAATTAACTTCTTGTGATTTTTTTCATTTTTGCTAGGAAGATATTTTATATTTATAAAAATAACCAAGGAAGGAAAAAATTACATTTCTATCATGATCCTATGATACAATAAAATAATAATAATTCGGAACATATTTTGTTATATACAAAATGTATTTCAAATTGGAGTTTTGAAAAGTGCATTAAATATAATTGCTTTTCAAAATTTTATTTAAATTTACGCTAAATAAGCAGTTTTACATATTTTTATTTTTACCGTCATATTAATGTGCTTGTTTAAGCTGAGGGGGAAAAATGTTTTATTAAAGAGGTACTATAAAAAATATATTTTAAAGTATCACAGTATAATTCCATACTTTTAAATTAAAAGAGCATTGCATTTAGTTTTAATTTATGAAAAGGATATTGATGATCTTAAAATACTATAATAAAAAGGATTTGAAGTTACTCATACTTAAACGTTATCAAACTTAAAAGCATATTGTTTCGAAAAAAGTGAAATCAAAAGTAAATATTTATATTTTAGAAAATTGCACAATGCATTTTATAATTACTTTTAAAATCAGAGAAAACAGGAAAAAATCATAAACAAATGTTTTTCAAAAACATTTTTTCAAACATAAAAATAAGTAATAATTAAATTACATTTTATGTAATTATGGAACTTCGCAATCGTATTTTATCGCTGTTTATGGGAACAAGGATAGCATTACAAAGTTATTAGTAGACAAAATAAGGAAATGAAATATGTAATTGACATATATCTAAATCAAGAGTATAAAAATAAACATCAAGGTTATATGGCACAAACACAAAAATCACGAGACAAGAGCTTTTAATTAAGCAAATATAAGTAGTCTTCCTAATTCGAAACGAAAGCATTGGAGTCTTAGTTAGAAAGATGATTTGGCGCCAAAGAAGCAACCTGTAAAATCATGAATCATGTTGTAAATTTTGTTTCCTTGGGATATTATAAGATCTATTTCATCCAGCTTTAAGGAGCTTCCCTTTCAATGGCTGGCAGCATCAACTAATAGCTCCAATTTATTTCATTAAGTGATATTTATAGCCCTGTCTCAATCCCGTGTCGAGCAAGATGTCACTTATGATTACGATGGAACATAAATCGCTTAATCGTAACAAATGTATGGTACGTTTCAGAAATCTCTAAATTACATAATAATATCGTATTGTCTTTCGTATTCGTTTTGACATTATCAAGTTGCTCAGGAAAAAAAAACGATTTTTAAGATTTTATATATATTTCTTGAATTACTACTCTAAATTAACATTGACTACACTCTATTAAGCATTACCATTTTAAGTCTAAAACATTTTGCAGAATTTAAGAAAGAATTTCATTCAATAAATTTCTGATATTAAAGAATAAGAAATTGCTATGAATTTATATTATTTTGGGATGAAAATTCAAAATAAAAAACTAATAATTGTTAAAATGTATTTAAATAAAACATTTGAAAGAAGGTAATAATTGAAAGACTAAAAAAAAATTTAAATAAAATGTAACTTTTAAATAAAACTAAATGGCAAACAAATTATTAACGAATAAAAAATATTTCGCGTACTATTATTTTCAACAAATATATTGAAAACTGGCAATAAATATTTATAACTCATAATTAGTTTTTAACATAAGAAATTATAATATATCATAAAAAAAGTAAGACATGAGTAAAACATATTTGATTCACAAAATTCAAAAATAAAAGTATTTCCTGTTTGCGAATGATTTAATTTCTATGGAATTTATTTAAATTAAATTTAAAATTTCAATTAATTTATATGGAATTTATCAAAAATTTAGTTATAAATTAATAATTAATAAAGACCAATACGAGATATTTTGTGTTATACTAATGAAAACAAAATTTTTAATAATAGAAAAAAATGATTGAATTTTAATAACCTGTTCTATAAAACCCTTTTTTTAAATAACATGTTCTACGCTAATAAAATTAATTTAATTCTGAAATTTAACATTTCTTATATGTTTGTATTTAAATTACATTAAAAGTGCGTACTAATTTATTGAAACCAAACAGTATATTTTAAGAAAAAAGAAATCAGTAACAATGTTATAGTCTAAAGATAAAGCTAATAAAAGAATTGATATAGAATCAACCATTCTTAATTTCTTCAGTACTCCAACGAAGGAAAGGTAGAAAGCATAACTCTTCCTGAAACTATAAGAATATATGAATATTCTTAATTTATATGGAATTTCTGAGATTAAAGATCTGTCTGATATTGAGTTCAACATCCAATTCATTATGATTAATTTTCACAAATGAATCATTTTACTTATTCAACACTTGAAAACCAATGATTATTTAAATTTGCCTTTTATAAACTAGAATTTAATGATTTTTGGATTGAACTTTAAAAATAGCAAGATTCTATAGTTAAACACAGGATTAAATATTGTCTACACACATTGATTTATCTTTGTAATTGTTTTCTTTTTAGTTATCTGAATATTTCTTGATCACATAAAAATAAATAGCAAAATTGATAGACCAAATGAATGTATCAAGCATTGTAAATACTTTTATATCAACACATCTATGCATAAAGTATAGTTTACTTTCATTATAATGTTTGAAAAACGGGAGCAATACATTCATTGAGCATATAATTAATTTTTCATTTCAAACATTGATAGTTTTAATTAGGTTGTAGATTCAATTAATTACCCGAGGCAACATAAACAGTGATTGTTTTGTTTCAAACATTGCATAAAAATTAAATCATAGTTGTGATTAAGCTCCAGTACAAATCCATCTACCTAGCTCTGAGTTGCGCTCTACCATTTAGATGGAAGCAGCCGTGTGTTAGTCTACCTAATTCAGAACTAGGGACCAAGCACAAACTCCGTACTTGACTGAATCCCAGAGGTATCATTTCACTTGAAAGACATTGCAGCGATGAGCTATTTAACGTGACCGATCTGCTTTTACAAAACACGACAGATTCTCACTTTCAACCTTTCGACAAAGAAAAGAAAGCCTTTAACTAGGCCACCATAGCCTATATAATCATAGTAATGGCAGCAATAAAGCTTTGGGGCAAAGTATTACATGTGCATAATTTAATCATAAAATGATTAAATTATGCAGAGCTTACAATATGCATACCATAATTGCATATATGTTTTCGATGAACTAAGTTAGTGATGTCTAATCACAAATTTTTCTCTTCGATTCCAATCAATAAATATGAACACTTTTCAAGAAAATTTATAAAGTCAAATTTACATTATTTTATCTAACAGGCATGTTTACATAGTCATTTGATTGTTGAAATTTATTTTTAAATTTCTTCAATATTTATTTAGTATTTATTAGTATTGTGTAAATACATCTACTTTTTATTTTTAATTAATGTTGCAATTGATGTTTTCGTAAGCTTTATTTAGTAGTATTGATCTCATTATTTAATGTATTTACTAATAAATGAAAATAATTTAATATTCATTAGATATTTTACATTTTGTATGTAAAATTTGTACCATAATGTACATTTTAATTATTCATTTTTTTAGATCAATATTTTAAATCGACGCAAAGATATTATCTTGATTTTTTTGCATATTTCTTCTTTAAAAATTTTATCTTTTTTAAAATAAAGTAAGAAAATTCAAGAATTTAAAAATGTTAACGACTTTTATTTATACTAATTTAAAGTATTTTTATTATATAATTTATTTAATATTGTTATAAATAAATTTAACACAGAATATATATGAATATTTAATCAACTAATTTATCGCACTGTGTATTTTTAGTGACTATTACCTTGAATTATTCGAGGTATTCCTGAAATCGATGTAATTGTAATTTCCAGACAGTCCCTCAAAATAGTAGCAGAGAAGTTGTACTTAGAGGGTAAACGAATTAATTTCTTAATTTGTTCTTAAACTCCCTGTTCCGCGCGCAACAAGCTGTCGCCACAATTTTCCTCAGAGGTCACTTCTTGATCTCTAACCCCCGCGACTTACATAAAAAAGAATCAGAAAAAAAAAAAAAAAAAAAAAAAAAAGCAAAAAAGAAGATTGGAGACAAAGATCGCAACAGCAGCCTTTTCCATTTCTTTTTCCTTTCTTCTGGCTGACATTTAAAAGAATAAAATATTTTGTCGAAACACTCTCAATGTAACACATTGTAAAAAAATTGACGTCGTTCTTATTTGCTTAACAGCAATTAAAATAAATTATTATAAAAATGCAAAATACGTCTTATTTTATTAAAATGTTTAATATTTAGAGAAGTCAACGAAAAAATTTATAATTTAATGAATGGAAAAAAATTATTTCCTTATAGTTATTGAAGTTTAACTTTATTTCTACTCATTTTAAACTTCAAAATAAAGTTTATATTTGAAATTACCATTATAAGAAATATTTCAGATGTAAAATGACATTTACACATAGGTAGTTGCGCAATAATGCCTCAATTCATTAAAAATTAAAATCTTAAAAATTTGAAATAAACTGTTTTATACCTTTTATTATACAACTGATTGCTTTTTTATATTTAATATATATTTTTTATTTTAATATTTACAGTTAAAAAATAATTATTTTTTATACTGATGATTTCAGAGAAATCTAAAGCAAATTTTCTCATGCAAATTCTTTGGAAAAAATAAAAATTTAAATTTAAGTGCATTAAAGAAAAAAGATATTTTCTCATTTACTTCATTTTATAAATATTTAGCTTCGTTTTAAGCAATCATATGAAAATGATATCTAAGTTGATTATCATAGAAAATACAAGTAAAAGTATTTAATAAGTTTTAAAAACTTTTCTTTATTAAAATATGCAATGCTTCATGTATCTTAACAAATTAATAAAAGTTTTCTCAGACAGAATAAATGAATGTTTGCTTAATAATTCTTTATATTATAATCCTGCATTAAACTGAAGTAACTAGTGAAAGAATGATTAAAAAAATTAATTATTCCTATACTATGAAAACTTAGTTAAATTTTCCCACCACTACATATTGAATATAAATAGGTGCTTTCAATATTTATCTTCAAAAATTTTGATATTATCTTTCAAAAAATTCATTTAAACTTTTTGACTAATGATAAATTTACTTAATACTTATGATAAATTTATCATTTAAGGATTTCAAGAATATTCTATAATTACACCATATTTATTTTAAAATATGAGTATATGATATTTAAAATAATTATGCTTAGGAATATTTAATCGATGATTAGATTTTAGAAAAAGACAACGGTTTCTAATGTAAAAAAAAAAAAAAAAAAAAAAAAAAAAATCATAAGCTTCGTAGATATAAAACTTCCAAAGATAACACAGCTTCTCACTATTTTTGGAATTTTTCGGTATTTACAGTTAATTTAAAACTTCTGTATTATCTTCGTAAAGAATAATTCCTGGAGAATAAATATTATTATTACAAGATTTTTTTACTAAACATTCTGATATATTTCTGCTGTAAAATTTTCATACAAAATTCGATAACTTTTTATCTTTAAAAATAAAAGAAATACAAAAAATTATATATTGAAAAAATTAATTTCTTATGGTATAATACGCTACCACAGCTTCAAGATTGAACTTATTTTTACTATGTTTAAGTGTTTCTTAATAATAATAGAATAAGTTATAATCTTAAATGCATGAAAAATTCATATAGATGTTATATTTTATTTCCTTAGTTTTGAATTTTTCTATGAAGAAATTTAAATGTTTAAATGACTTGTATAAATTATTTTAGCTATAAATATAATGTCTAGCGATAATAATAATAATAATAAGTGCAAGTAATAATTAAAACAGATACGATAGCAATTAATTTGTTGCATGTGCCCAATTTTTTTAAAAATTAGAAGATTATGATTTCATAAAATCTGCCTGTTAATATCTTACAGCTCAATCTAATGGCTGTTGAATCCTAAAGTTAGAATTCCTTAGACAGAACTGTTAATTCCATTATCATAAGTCAATTATTATATGAATTGCAAACAACATAAAATTATAATTAATTTATTGTGTATATAGTTGTCAAAGACATCATACGTTTTACTAACATGACATCGATTCAAATGCTTCAATTTCTTTTGAAAATTACATCAAAACGATCTAATGTTATTTATTTGCCCAAGCAAGTATTGCAATAATATATTCGTAGAAAAAGTTCATAAACTAAAACATTTCTTAAAGATTTAAATCGTTACTCACATTAAAATAGATAAATTTGTATTGTATTTAGATAGAAAAACAGTATACTCATATTAATGTCTGCCTTTATTTATTTATGATTTATATTCGCATTTTTGCCTGGTTTATGTAGCTACTTTAAAATAATAAAACTTGTCTTTTTAATTTGTTTAAATTTTATATTTCTATTATTTAGAATATAATTCCATATAAATTAATTATATGTAAATATAATTATATGATAATTATTATGCATAACGTTGTATGTGTAATCATATTTAATATAAATCCTCTTGTTATTTATCTGTACAATCAAATAATTCTTTAATACATTTTCAAAACAGTAAAAGGACCATTAACGAACAGTCAAAACAGTAAAAGGATTCAATGATGGATTAAATACAGTTTCCAGTTATTAATTTCATGAATCTCACCTGAATGTAAATTACTATTTTCTCGCAACTTTTTAGTAACTACGCCATAAAAAATTTATTTTAGTGTCTTAAAAGCATTCCTCTGTTCTTATTGAATGATCAGTTGATGCTTTTATTCGTAAATTGTAATATTCTTAGAAACATTAAATCTCTACTCGTATCTTAGATAAGACAATAACATTTAAGTACATATTGTACTCATATTAATGATTTTCCTTTATTTATTTATGATTTAAAGATTTCTCTCCTTTATACTGATTTATAAATAGGAACTTAAAGTCATTCATTTTAACCAGATTAAATTACATATGATGTACATTAAATGATACCATAATACCATCTTGCTGGTTTGTTGAACTCAAAAATTATTCCCAACTATAATAATTCTTGTCATTTTCTCATTTTCTTTACTCTGGATTAAACCTCAACAAAAGGGAATAAGGACAAAGTAAGGATGATTGACATTTGAGTAGATGAGTAAAGAAGGCAATCTTTTTCCCAATGCTGATTCTTTTTCCAAGCTAACTTAGTTTAAGTTCAATTTGTTGGAGAGATGTTTTATGAAAAGAAAAATCAAATGGTTTTAAGCAGTTAAAGTATAAAGTTAAAGGAATCCTAAGTCTACACAGAATTTGTTATTCCTTTAGAAAGTGGTTTGTTATTTTATTGTATTGATTTTGAAAAGGGCTGTTATGTTTGCACCATCTCTTTATTTTCTCATTTTGTAATCATTATCAAAAAATAAGCTGTATTTTTATTTTACAGAAAGAGAAGGAGACTGAAATAAAAATTACCTAGAAAAATATCATTTGTTTACTGTTATCATTAATAGAAATTTCATTAAAAAAAACATAATTTTGAAATCAATATCTGGTGATCTATTTATGAAAATGTATTGATAAGTGTGCCAGTTCATCATAACACAGAAAAAAATTTATACTTGTTGTGTTCATTAATTTTGTGAGTAGGAAAATAGGAAGAACTGTAATTAGTAAAAGAATTTTTAGAGTTACAAAAATTTTTTGAATTATTTTGCAAATGAAAATGTAATAAAAATACAAAATATTTGACAAATGGTAAATACTTAAAAATTAAGAAATGTTAAAAATAAAAGAGTTGAACTGAAATTCAAAAGATATTTTCTAAGATCAATAATTTTTTCATCTGAATTCTTATTAGTCATGTTACCACTGCTGAATTATTTATGTTTTTCATAAACTTCTATTATTAGGAACTTCAATTTTTGCTTTTAAATATTGATTTAGAACTAAAATTATTGCTTAAAAAGAGAAAATTTCAACTCATTGTCCATTAATATCCATGAAATTTGTCAAACTGAATAGAAAGTTTACTTAATTGCGAGAAATAAATATATATTAGCGTGTAAGACGACTCAATTTCTTTAAGTATAATAACATAATATCATGCTTTCAGAGAAATTGTTGGACTTAAATTTACTTCCGATTTATAATAACTATTTCTTTTTGATATTTTATTTAGTTTGGCTGTTCAATTAATTGAAATTTTAATTCAATAAAAAAAGTAAAAATCGATTTGTTATTTAAACATTCAAATTGCATCATTCTGTTTTCACATAGAGAAAATGTTTTTGATCATTTTGGTAAAAACAAAATAAATTATACAATTTACCAACTCAAATTTAAATTGCAAAATTAACTACATAACTTTATGATAATAAATAAAAAATAATTATGAAAATAAACGTATCTTGTTATTAACCAAGAATTTTTTAAAGTGTTTACAAACAAACTCACTAAAGTCCTTATTCCAATGAATGCTCACTTTATGAATGAAAACCGCAGCATTGAGCATGAATTTTCTTAATTCCTCATGATCTTATTGAGAGGTTAATTTTAGTGGAATCCAAAGTTGTCAATCAGCGATATTTCCTTTTGAACTATGTCAGCTTATCGATCTTAGATAAATTATCTTGAACAAAATGTCTTCCATCGGAAGAAGGACCATAAATGGCCTCAACCATCGATCTCAGCTTTCCATATCCATTGCTTTCCAAATCCATCAAACAAAGATTTTTTCTATTCTCATGTCGAAGTTGCGGAGACTGGGTTACAGAGGGGTGTTGTTGCTCCGTAGCGCCGTCAGTGATAAAAAAAAAGAAAAACAGTGGCAGCTCTGTGAATTGGCACTTGGCGATCAGGGCAGCGATCCATCAATCGGCCACTACGAACGAAATTCCAATGAATGTGCGAAATTCTAATCTTGTTTTTCGAGTTGCCTGCCGCCACTCGTCTCCCAACACCTAAAACAAGAAACCACATCCTGATGAGATCTCAATCAAGATTTCTTGATATACAGAGAAGAAAGCTTGTATGCGGTAGCCAGATATGAAGATGGGAAGCGAGAAAAAAATGGTTCTGACAATGTTAAGTACTTGATACGTGCGACTTACAGTAAATAATGAAATTAAATTATTACATTAATTATTTTATATTACATAACTTAAACAACATATGTAGGTTTTATCAAGATTTGTATATTATATCAAACTAATTTTTTCTATAAACATATTATAAAAAATTATGAAAAAGAATAATCCCAATTAAATTCTTACCCAGTTTTTTAAAATTTTTTAAATTTAATTCTTGTTTACTAGTAGTTAAATTTCTCTATGCATAATATACAAAATTAGCATTTATTTCAAAAAGTAAAAATAAATAATTTTAAAAATAAATACTTTACATTTTTTACTTACAAAATGCAAAATTTCTGAAACAGGTATACTATAAAGAGAGACTATCGTTTATAAGCAAACAACAACGAAAATTAAAAATGAAATGAAAGTTTTAAATGTTTCAGAATTAAACAGCTGTTGGAAAATGAATATGTTGAACAACTGTAGGGAAAGAAATAAAACAAAAAGCATTTCAATCAATTGTTGTAAGCAAAATAATATTTCGAAAATATTAAAAGAAAATCTTGTTTTGTATATAGAACTAACTGATTCTCCCCATATTAGAAATTCCTTGCATATGTAAAATAAAAATTAATTGTATAATGCAATCAACTTTACAAGCCAATTAAAATTTACATTTAATGGGTTCCAATAAATATAGTACTTGGTTTTAAAATGTTAAAAGCTTCGTTATTACATTAGAATTGAATGTTTAATATCAATAATTAGCACGATTCAGACTATATAATATTTAAGTTTTGTGTAGTGTAATGGTGAAGAGGTGTAATGGGGGTTGTATAAATTTAAATCGGTTTAATATTTTATCTTATAGTCACATATTTATATGCTTACCAATTAACAATTAAATCAATCTTACAGCATAAATTCAACTGATAAAAATATATTAAACGTAATTCTGCTTTATATTAGTTATTAAAAGTTTAAATCCATTAACAAAATTTTTAAAAAATTATCAGATAACTTAAAATACAGTTATATCTTGCATTTTTAACTATTATTACATACTTTAAATGTGTGTAAGTGCATCGACATATTTTTAGTTATGATATGGAATTTCTTTTTCTCAAAATTGAGAGAGCACTTCAAAAATTTTATAAAAATTCAATAATTTAAAATAGAGTAAAAAAAAACTTTTTATTAAAAAGATTCTGTCTAACCCGAAGTGAATTAGTTAGTGTAACTTGCTTCTAAAACACACAATTACTCGATCTTAAAAATTAGAGTTTATTAATGTTTTATATCCTATTTTATGTATAAAAGAATATTTATAATAATTATGGTAATCTAGTTATAGCAGATTATGGTAATAAGAGTAAAGAAAATTTCTTCCAACTAAAAGTAATTTTTAATTCAGCCTTTCATAATCAGTAAAAGAAGATTTATTTAGAAATGTCTTAGACAAACTCATTTTCACCGAACACAGCATTTATTAGCACAAATCAAGCTACAGAATATAATATTTTAAGTGAATGGGTCAACGTATCGAAACTACAAATACATTTTTTTTTCTCTCAGTAGGTAGATTGGGATACTGCTGTTGAGTGGACGTACAACATGGTAAAAACAATATTGCTGCTTT
This sequence comes from Latrodectus geometricus, assembly GCA_026290005.1. Lineage (NCBI taxonomy): Eukaryota > Metazoa > Arthropoda > Arachnida > Araneae > Theridiidae > Latrodectus > Latrodectus geometricus. The sequence continues at coordinate 379,578 of JAPDSC010075773.1, read as the reverse complement.
CTGCAATATATTACATTCCCCTATTAAGATAAATATTTGAAATATATAAAGGACTCTCTGTGACCTAGGGCACGAATGGTCCTTCAGATCATTAAGTTCTTAATACGACATCAGCTACTATTGAACAACAGGAGCGACTAGAAAATGTTGCGTTCTTACGTGCACATTTTGGGGTAAATACATTTGTAGCATTCGTACCATTAGATTAAGTATGACTGAGGTATGAGTACATGTAACTAAATTGCATTCTAAATGTATATGTTTCGGAGGATACTAGAAAGCATACCAGGTTTTCTCCTTCACGAATGTGAATATGGGCCCTTAAATATAAAACAACTTTCTTGAATTTAAGATATGGAAGATATTAAAATTAAATGCCTTAATTTTTATATTTTAAGCTTTTCAGTAAATGGCGACTCGAAAAATGTATATCTAACAACTTTTCTAACGATACTTATCTCAAAAATTGAAATATCCAGTCACAGAAGAGAGTAACTGTCGAAATTCAGTGGTAAATTATAGTTACAACAATTTAAGTATAGGAAAGAATGATTGCTAGAATAAAAACTAACTTTTTCTTAATTGCCAAATCCTTTTGATACTAAGTTCCAAGGAATATGCATACTTTCAGACTATTCGTATTAAAAGCACAATGCAAACAAAGATGCAATTGTTTTCAACAATTGCTCAGTTCCTTATAAAATAATTAGCATTATTTTCATTTACTTTCTAAGATTGAATCAAAGCTCAATGCCGATCGTCTTTGAAGTGTTTGAAGAGCAATAAGTAGCGAAAACAACTTCAAGGAACAATTCTTGGATTGAAAAGCTACTGCAAAGTCTTTGAAGATATCTTTGCTTAAGGACCGGAACGTTTCAGTGACGCAAGAGCATTACGTTCCCACGGAACCACGAACAAAACGAATTTGTTTCAGAAGCAAACAAGTGAGAAAATTCAAGTATAAATTCAATTGTTATTATGTAACAATTCAATACAACACGGATATAACCAAATATAGCATCGGCTTAAGATTATTCAAAAATCAGTTCCAATGATTTATTGTTTCAATTACACACATTGGAAGTGATTTCTATTATTTATAAATTATATATATATATATATATATATA